>WAAF01013949.1:161203-185190 GCA_013400475.1 Tricholaema leucomelas
AAAAAAAAAAAAAAAAAAAAGAAAATAAAAAAAAATGAAGAGCGGAAAAAAAAAAAAGGAAACGAAAAAGGATAAAGCAAAAAGCCAAAAAAACCCCAAAACCAAAACTCAACCCCACCAAAAACCCTGTACAAAATCTGACATCTGCATTGTGGAGAAAAATCAATAGATAGGGAGGAATATAATTATCCCCCACTCCTGAAGATGTGTTTTTGTAGCAGTGACTCATAGCAGCTTAGAGCTTGAATGACATTTTAATTATTTAGCCTTTTTTTTTTTTGGGGGGGGGGAGTTGATGTTTTGGTTTTGAGTTGGGTTTTGTTTTTTTCTTTCTCCTTAATTCCTTTTTCCTTCTGAATCACCCAAGTACAGCAGCCTGAAAGGAGTCCGGTTGGCTTGAGAGATCTGCCTGAGATGGAAAGGGAAGATTTGATGCGTTGGGAGCTTGGCCACTTCCCTCCCTTCTAGTGCTGTGTGGAGCCGGAATGTGCAGAGCAAGGTCATAGAATGGGTTGGGTTGGAAGGGACCTGAAAGATCATTTAATTCCAAACCCCCTGCCATGGGCAGGGACACCTCCCACTAGAGCAGGTTGCTCAAGGCCTCATCTAACCTGGCCTTGGGCACCTTCAGAGCAGGGGCATCCACAGCATCTCTTGGCAACCTGTTCCAGTGTCTCACCACCCTCACTGGAGAGAATTGCTTCCCAATTTCAGCCACTGGAATGGACTGCCCAGGGAGTTGGTGGAGTCGCTGTCCCTGGAGGTGTTCAAGAAAAGCCTGGATGAGGCACTTAGTGCCATGGTCTGGTTCATTGGACAGGGCTGGGTGCTAGGTTGGACTGGGTGAGCTTAGAGGTCTGTTCCAACCTGGTTGATTCTATGATTCTTCCAACTCAAAGTCATTGCTGCTCATCCTATCTTTACAAGCCCTTGTCAAAAGTCCCTTCCCATCTTTCCTGTAGCCCCTTCAGGTGTTGGAAGGCCATAATAATGCCTCCCCGGAGCCTTCTCTTCTCCAGCCCTAACATCCTCTGCCTGTCCCTGTAGGGAAGGTTCTCCAGCCCATCTTCACAGCTCATAGGAGCAGAGTGACCAAAACAAACCCCGAGAGCCGTGGTGGATCATAGAATCATGGCATGGTCTGGGCCAGAAGGGCCCTCTGGAGGTCACCCACTCCAGACCCCTGCAGTTAGCAGGGACACCCCCACTAGCCCAGGTCACCCAGGGCCGTGTCAAGCCTCACCTTGAATGTCTCCAGGGAAGGGGCCTCAACCACCTCCCTGGGCAACCTCTTCCAGTGCTCCACCACCCTCATAGTAAAGATTCCTAACATCCAATCTAAACCTGCCCTTCTCAAGCTTGAACCCCTCGCCTCTCGTCCTGTCGCTGCAGGCCTCTGCCAGCAGTCCCTCTGCGGCCTTCTTGGAGCCCCCTTCAGGTACTGGCAGGCTGCTCTTGGGTCTGCCTGCAGCCTCCTCTTCTCTGGGCTGAACACCCCCAGCCCCCTCAGCCTGTCCTCAGAGCAGAGCTGCTCCAACTCTCTGATCATTTTTGTGGCCTTCCTCTCTACCCACTCCATCAGCTCCATGTCCTTCCTGTGTTGAGGGCTCCAGACCTGGATGCAGAGCTCCAGGTGAGGTCTCACCAGAGCAGAGTAAAAACCTCATCCAGGGTGTGCACATGAAGTGCTGAGGGAACTGAGGGTGTTCAACCTGGAGAAGGGAAGCTTGAGAGAATCCATAGAATGGTTTAGGTTGGAAGGGACCTCAAGGATCATCCAGCTCCAACCCCCTGCCATAGCCAGGGACACCTCCCACTAGAGCAGGCTGCTCAAGGCCTCATCCAGCCTGGCCTTAAACGCCTCCAGGGAGGAAGCATCCACAACCTCCCTGGGCACAACTCCCTGCAAGGAGGTTAGGACCAGGTGAGAGTTAGTTTCTTCTCTCAAGGAACAAGCAATGAGACAAGAGAGAATGGACTCAAGTTGCCTCAGGAGAGATTTAGGTTGGACATCAGAATGAATTTCTGTGCTGAAAGGGCGGTCAAACATTGACCCAGGCTGCCCAGGACAGCGCTGGAGTCTGCATCCCTGGAGGGAGTTTCAAAGCTGTGGTGCTGAGGTCCATGGTTTAGTGGAAACCTGACAGTGCTGGCTTAACAGTTGGACTTAATGATCTTGGAGATCTTTTTCAACCTTCATGATTCTGTGCTTGAATAGAATAGAATCAAACAGGTTGGAAGAGACCTCCAAGATCATCCAGGCCGACCTAGCACCCAGCCCTATCCAGTCAACTAGACCATGGCACTAAGTGCCTCATCCAGGCTTTGCTTGAACACCTCCAAGGACAGTGACTCCACCACCTCCCTGGGCAGCCCATTCCAATGCCAATCACTCTCTCTGCCAACAACTTCCTCCTAACATCCAGCCTAGACCTCCCCTGACACAACTTGAGACTGTGTCCCCTTGTTCTGTTGCTGGTTGCCTGGGAGAAGAGCCCAACCCCACCTGGCTACAGCCTCCCTTCAGGTAGTTGTAGACAGCAATGAGGTCTGCCCTGAGCTTCCTCTTCTGCAGGCTAAACACCCCCAGCTCCCTCAGCCTCTCCTCATAGGGTTTGAGTTCCAAGCCTCTCACCAGCTTTGTTGCCCTTCTCTGGACACGTTCCAGCACCTCAACATCTCTCTTGAATTGAAGGGCCCAGAACTGGACACAGGACTCAAGGTGTGGCCTGACCAGTGTTGAGTACAGGGGCAGAATAACCTCCCTTGTCCTTTGTCCATTGAGTTTGGGAAGCACTGTTTCTACGTGACTGTGGCCACGTGGATGCAGAGCAGGGCTGCTGTGTGGGAAGTGTAGGAGCGAGGATGGCAGAGTGGCTCCCCTGATTAAAACCAGGCAGTTTATTCAACACCATTAAAATAATAAATTAAAAAAAAAAAAGAAATGGGGGGTGGGGGGAAGCCCTAAATGTGATTTTCTTTCCCCTGTGAAAAACGTTGGGGAACTTAATGCACCTTAATTGTGGGAGCCTGGGAGCCCGGAGGTTGGGATTTTCGCAGTCCAGGCAGGTGCTGCATCTCCATCCTCCCCTTTGCTCCTCAGCCGTGCCCTGAAGGGACCAAACTTGGTAGGGGAGAAGGTATTGAGCACATATTTCATTCTGGATGCTAATTCAATCCAGGGTGAACGTTTTTATGGTTCTCGTGAGGACAGATTTCTGAGTGTGCAGAATGGCCTGGAGCCACAACCCCCTGTAAATTAATATGACAAAAGATCTCAACTTTCCCCTTCCCCAGGCCAGCCTCTCTTATTGCTGGAAGGAGCTCGTCTGCATGGTCTGACTGCCACCAGCTTGGCCAAAACTATCCAACCGCCCCCACCTTGATCTTTGGAGCCACCATCCCATCAGTATGACTTTAATAATTCTAGGTAGAGCCAGATTCAAAGCAAGGGCAGAGGGGTGAAAGGGCAGTTGCTGGTTCACTTAGCCACCTGTTTCCTTCCCTTTAGCTTCTATTTAATTTGCATTGCTGAATACCTTTCCCTTCTGATATGCAGGGCTTTGAAAGTCTCTTCACCCACCCCCAGCCTGCAAACACAGCAGGACTTTCTGGGATGCTTGTTTTTTTTTTTTCTATCCTGGATGCTTGTTGTTTTTTTTTCCTGAGGTGCCTATTTTGGTTGGTTCATTGTTTTTTGTTATTTTTTTTTCCCCCTGGGGTGCTTGAGATTTTCATGGAGGCTCACTTTATTTTCCCTGGGGTGCTTGTTTCTTAATTGGGGTCCTTATAGTTTCCAGATTCCTTGGTTTTTTTTCCCTGAGTTATTGAGTTTTATTTTCTCTGGGTTGCTTATTTCTTAATTGGGGTCCTTGTCTTGTTCCTCTGAGGACCATGTTCTGCACCATGAAGGTGCTGGAACACTGCACCAGGCTGCCCAGGGAGGAGGTTGAGGCCCCATCCCTGGAGATATTCAAGGTTTGGCCTGACAAAGGCTCTGAGCAACCTGCTTTAGTGGAGGATGTCCCTGCTGACTGCAGGGAGGTTGGACTGGATGACCTTTGGAGGTCCCTTCCAAGCTGAATCATTCTGTGATTTTCCCTGGGGTGCTTGTTTCTTAATTAGCTCATATTTTCCAGATTCCTTGGTTTTTCCTGGGTGCTTGAGTTCCTTTCTGGGGTGCTTTCTTCTTAATTGGGGTCCTTGCCTTTTTCCAGTGTCCTTGGTTTTTTTCTTTCCTGGATTCTTGTTTTATTTTCCCTGAGGTGCTTGTTTCTTAATTGGGGTCCTTGTCTTTTTCCAGAGTCCTTGGTTTTTCCTCAGTGCTCTTGTTTTCCTGGAATGATTGTTTCTTGGGGTACTTATTTTTTAGACTTCTCAAAAGGTCAAATATTTAGTGGAGAGTGTGTAAAACCAGGTTCCATCCAAGCAAGGAGCTGGAAAGTATGTCTCATTGCTGTCTACAACTACTTGAAGGGAGGCTGTAGCCAGGTGGGGTTGGTCTCTTCTGCCAGGCAACCAGCAACAGAACAAGGGGACACAGTCTCAAGTTGTGCCAGGGGAGGTCTAGGCTGGATGTTAGGAGGAAGTTGTTGGCAGAGAGAGTGATTGGCATTGGAATGGGCTGCCCAGGGAGGTGGTGGAGTCACTGTCCTTGGAGGTGTTCAAGAAAAGCCTGGGTGAAGCACTTAGTGTCATGGTCTGGTTGATTGGCCAGGGCTGTGTGCTAGGTTGGCCTGGATGATCTTGGAGGTCTGTTCCAACCTGACTGATTCTATGATTCTAAGAGCTCATCCTGAATGTGTCCATGCCCAGGATCTACTTTTCTTCACAGCCACCATGGTTGGTTCTCTCTTCATGGTGGTCCTCAGGTGAAGATGAAGCTACAAAATACCCAGGGATCCATACCTCTTCCAAGGCACCGTAGCTACTTCTCCTTTTGTGGTCCTCCTCTGAGAAGAAGCTACAGAATATGTAGGTTTTCGTGCTCTATAGTTTTTTTTTGGGTCCAATTTCATTTGGAAACTGGAAATCTCACGTGGCAGCGTGGGAGTGGAAGTGGACTCGAAGACAGCAGCAGGGTGAAGACGACTTGAAACACCCCCTAATTATGAGAGTAGGAGTTTTCTCTGCTGAAAAACAGCTTTGATATGAAGAGCTTCGAGTGACTTTCCTGTTTGAAGGCTTCATAGTAAACAAAATGTGATTAACTCCCTTTGGTGACTCATTGCAGGGAAGAGTTTGGATTTTCAAGTGTGGTGTTTTTCTGTCATAGACTCGTTTTAATTATCCCTGCTGAATAATAGAGCTTGATAAGAGGCTGGGCAAGACAGGAGGGAAGGTCATCAAGATAGCTCTGTCCTGCTTTAATATTCCAGCACTCTTGCACAGAGCCTTTCTCAGTGTCCATCCTGCCACTGACAGGGCTGTGGCACATCCTGGGAGATGCTATCAACACATCCTGTAATGTTAGAAAAGCTTCGAGGGGCAGAGCCAGGCTGGGGATGATCTGGGAGGGGGTGATGAAGCTGGGACTGTTGACAGCCAGTCTGTCTTGTCCCTGTCTCCCCTGCTCCAGCCCTTGTGGAGTGATGGGATCTGATGAATGACTTGCTGGTGAGTAAATCCACAGAGCAGCCAGCGGTGCCCACTAGCCTGCTTTCCCATCCCGTGAGGCTTCTGTGATGGCACTTTGCATCCCTTGTGCTTTTTTCTCTACCTTTGTGGAATTGGGCTGGGTTGGAAAAGACCTTGAACATCAGGTCCAACCATTAACCCAACACTGCCACATCACACTAAACCATGGTCCTCAGAACTGCATCTCTGTGGCTCTGAAACCCCAAGGATGGGGACACCAGCACTGCCCTGAGTATCTTTTCCCAGGCCTTCACAACCCTTTTAGGGAAGTAATTCTTCTTTATGTCCAACCTAAACTTCTCCTGTTACAACTTGAGGTCATTTCCTCTTGCTTGTTCCTTAGAAGAAGAGACCAGCTCCCACCTGGCTGCATCCTCTTTGCAGGGACTTGTAGAGAGCCATAAGGTCTCTCCTCAACCTCCTTTTCTCCAGGCTGAACAACCCCAGTTCCCTCAGTCTCACTTTACAAGACCTGTTGTTCTCCAAGAGTAGTCACCAGCTTTGTTGTCCTTCTCTGGACCTGCTTGAACTCAAGCAGTGTGCCTGATAATTGCTATACTTCAAGGTTGTGGACAGCCCTTTTGAAGGCTGAGGTGGGGGGGTGTCATCCCTTTCCCCAAACCAGAAACATCTAAACATCCACTGGTGCAAGGCTCAGACCAAGATGCTGCCTGTTTCCTATTAGCTTATCCTGTCAGATAGCTTTGTAAGTCTCACTGTGGATCCTTGTTGGCTTAAAAAAAGTCCATGTTGAGTTAAGACCAAGATGCAACCAGTGTCTTTGATTGTCTGGATATTTGTGGATATTTACTTACGAGGTCTAGACAGGTTTTGGGGGTCTTTAACTGGTATTTGGAGGTTTTCTTGAGCTTCTAACCCGCTAAACTTTGTTTAATGCTGGAAGTGGAGATCGTGTTTTTAGCCATTTGGGTGAAATCCATAGAGCAAGGATGTGCCTTAGTGCTAGAATCTCCTGCTCTGCTGAGCTCTCAGATTCTGGCAGTGAAAGGTCACTGGTTTCTTGGACCTCTTTCCTCCTGCATGTATAAGGAAGGTTTGGGATGATCCTGGTGCAGCCAGCAGTGGATCCCCATGGAAACTCCCTGTATTTTTTTCTACTGAGGAAGGCAGGAACGTTATAATTAGGGGCAATGTCAGAGGCAGGTGAATACCCCCTAATTGTATGCAGATGATAGAGCTGGCTCAGCCTTTTGACTAGTGAAGCTTTCCTCAATTTGGGATATTGTGATCCTAATCAGGGACCTTTCGCCACACATCAAAGCTGGACTCGCATACCTTGGGGCTGGCACAGCTTGATTGCAGAGCTTCCTGCTCGCAGGCTCATCCTTGGCCAGGTGTCTTTCCTGCTGTGGACGACTGATTCCTTTCTACTCTTCATCGCTGAGGCAAAGAAATTTAATCCCAATATTGCTGCCAGCCCTGGAATGGACTCACTGATTTGGAAATTTCACCCTCTTGTTGCCCTGAAATATCAACCCACAGCAACCTTCCGATACCTGCTTATTTCACTGCCAACCTCTAACCTGAGGTGGAGCAGACCTGTCATTAGGGCATTCATCTGGGGTTACATCTGTCAGCTTCCTTCCCCTTCTCCTCTTTTGTTTCTCTAATTACTTTGATTGCATCTCTGTTGCCAGCTCAACCACCAGTGAGGCAGTGGAGTCCTCATCCCAGTCTGTCCTTGGTTCCTCTTCTCTATAGGCTTTGAGAGAGAGAGACAGCTGGGTTTGGATTTCAAAATGACAAATGCTGCTGTATTTAGGTCTGCAGGGAACTTACCAGTCTGTTTTACAAAATTATCCCAATGATGAAGTCTGATTTTCAGGCTTTTCCTGTTGCTTCTCAGTGCTCTGCACCTCCTTAGCAGCAGTGTTGGTAGCCCATACTGGGAGCACTACACTGCAAAGCCTATGCTGTGGGTAAAGCATCTTCCAGCACACTGCAAGTGAGGGGGCATATTCCACGAGGATTTTGTGTCCAATTTTCAGTAAACACAAGAAATTCTTTACATGGAGGATGGTGAGACACTGGAACAGGTTGCTCAGGGAAGCTGTGGTTGTCCCCTGCCTGAAAGTGTTTTGAGGCCAGGATGGATAGGACCTTGAGCAACCTGCCCATGGCAGGGGAGTTGGAACTGGATGATCCTTAAGGTCACTTCCAACAAAAAACAGTCTATGAATCCACGAATTTTGTGTCCCAATTTTCAGTGGAAAGAGTCATGTTGGAGTTGTGTTATGTTTCCTCAGGGGTAATGACTGCACCTGGGGTACAGATGTGCTGTGGGTCTCTGTTGGGGTCATTCCAGCCTCTGCAATCTCTTGTTATCAGGTTCTCCTTGCAGTTTAACCAGAGTATTTGGTATCCTGAGATGAAACCTTAACATACAAGATAAAGTGAAATAAAATATTTGTAACAGTGTTTTTTTTGGTCTTTTTTAATTGCTCTTTTTTTTTCCTCCAGGGGCTGATTAAAATCCGAGGGGATCGTTGCTGGAGAGAGTTGACTTGCATGGATTACCACTATGAGGTGAGTGATCTGCACTTCCAAACTCTTTTTTTTTTTACTTTGCTAGAAGAGTTTTTCCTCCTGCTTTCTCTCCATGTTTTCTTGCTTTATCATGGCCCTTCTATCTCCAGCAGCACAGCCAGCATCCATGTGCCAGCTTGGTGATGCTGTTTTCCCCACCACGCTTTTAAAAGCCGAATTTCTCTCCTCCCTTCCCCGTCACAGCTTGATTCAGGAGCAAACCTGAACCCCACTGAGAACTCCTTCTGTAAATTTAGTCTGGAGAAGAAAATGAGGTGCTGGAGCAGTCTAGAGAAGGGCACTGAAGCTGGTAGAGGGTCTAGAGCACTAATCTTGTCAATCTTTCATGTTGATGAAAACCTCAACATGAGCCTGCAGTGTGAGTGCAGCCCAGACAGCAACCTTGTGCTGGGCTGCATCAAGAGCAGTGTGGGCAGCAGGGCAAGGGAGGGGATTCTGCCCCTTGGCTCTGCTCTCCTCAGACCCCACCTGGAGTACTGTGTGCAGTTCTGGAGCCCTCAGCACAAGAGGGACATGGAACTGTTTGAGTCAGTCCAGAGGAGGCCACCAGAATGCTCAGAGGGCTGCAGCAGCAACTCTGCTATGAGGACAGGCTATGAGAGTTGGGGCTCTGCAGCCTGGAGAAGAGAAGGCTTCCAGGAGACTTTGAAGTGGTCTTCCACTATCTGAAGGAGACCTACAGGAGGGCTGGGGAGGGACTATTGACAAGGTCTTGTAATGACAGGATGAGGAGTAATGGGTTTAGACTGCCAGAGGGGAGATTTAAACTGGATGTTAGGAGGAAGTTCTTTATAGTGAGGGTGGTGACGCACTGGAATGGGTTGCCCAGGGAAGTTGTGGATGCTCCCTCCTTGGAGGTGTTCAAGGCCAGGTTGGATGAGGCCCTGTGGGACCTGCTCGAGTGGGAGATGTCCCTGCCTATGGCAGGGGGCTGGAACTGGATGAGCTTTGAGGTCCCTTCCAACCTAGACCATTCTGTGATTCTAAGAGCAGCTGAGGAAACTGTGGATGCCCGGCCTGGAGAAGAGGAGGCTGAGGGCCCTCTTGGTCCTCTAGAACTCCCTGAAAATAGGTTGGACTGAGGAGGGGATTGGTCTCATCTAACAGTTAAAAGGACAAGAAGAAATGGCTTCAAGTTGCAGCGGGGGAGGTTTAGATTGGGCATGAGGAACCATTTCTGTACTGAAAAAAGTGGCCTGGCTTGGGAACAGGCTGCCCAGGGCAGTGGTGGAGTCACCATGCTTGGAGATGTTGAAGAAATGTGTTGACATGGCACTTCAGGACATGGTTACTGGGCATAGTGATGTTGGGCTGATGGTTGTGCTTGATGATCTCGGAGGTCTTTTCTAGAGTGCAGGAGGTTTCACTTGAACCTAAGGAAAACATTATTTTGAGGTTGCTGGAGCCTGCTGGAGCAGGCTGCCAGAGAGGTTGTGGAGTCTCTTCTGGAGAGATTCCAACCCCAGCTGGCCATTGTGACCCTGGGAAAGCTACTGTGGTGCCCTGCTTTAGCAGTGGGGTTGGACTGGATGATCCCCAGAGATCCTTTCCAGCCCCCACCGTGCTGGGATTGTGTGAATTACTTTTTGTGGGACAGGCCTGCTGAGCTGTGGGAACGGGGATGCTCCTGCATCCTTGCACCAGGAGAGCTGCATTTGAGTGCCAGGCACCACATTACCACTTCTGTTCCAGGACTGGGATTCCTCTTCCCAAAACAGGAAGAAAATTCATCATTTCCCCAGGCACTGACACCTTTATTTTTCACTCCTATGACCGAGTTAACTGCTTGCACGTTTCAAAATGAAGTTCTGCAGTTCCAGGGAGCTGCAGTTGCCTTTTTAGCTTTAATGCTGCCTTTTTTTTTGTTGTCTTTAATGGGATTTCCCCCACTGAATGGAAGGGTAACCTTGTATGAAGGCTGCTGCTGGGTTAGCTCTTGTTGGACCATCGATGTCCTCCTTTGTTCTGGGTGAAACTTTGGATGCAAAGACCCTTCAGTGCTGTCATTCTTAATCCAAACACAAAGGCAACCGCAGAAAATTGTCTTTCATTTTCACCCAGGCCTGCAAGGGTTCAGCTCCACGTGCTGCCAGAAACCAGTCTGAGAAAACCCAGCTCAAAATCAGCCCCCTCCAAGCATCCCCCAACCGGCTCTGCTGGTGACCTCAACCCACAACAGTCAGCCTGCATAATCCCAACTCTTTCAAATCAAAACCAGAATCAGTTCTGTAGCCTAGAAGGCTAATTAAGACCATTCCTGTCATATCCATAATGTGGGATCCTCAGCCTGGACAAGTAATTTGGAACAGGGGCTGGGGGGGGGAGGGGCAGATCATGTTATCAATATCAATTATTTTAATCCACACAAAAGAAGCTGCAGTAAAAGGAAAATGGAAGAGGCCCAACTTTGTCTACCAGACAAAGAACTGCAATTCACCTGCTGATTTCAACCAGCCAGAGGGAGGAAGAAGAAGGTGAAGCTGAAGATACCTCCACAAGGGAAGGAGGGTGCTGGGAATCTGCTGGTAATTAGGATGATCAAAGTGGCTATTGGACCAGCTTGTGAATGGACTTGGGCCAAGTAGAGTCTGCTGTGATGTATGTTGGCCACCCCAGCTCTCCTGTTGCAGTCCTGAGCTGCAGTCCAAGATCTACATGGGCTGCTGTGCCAAGAGAATTAATGCAAACACATGGCCTCCATCCCTTGCCTGGTGAGTGCCTCCTGGACTATTTATTTGTAGTAGAACCAGCAGCTCTGCTGGTGGAAAATAACATTTCCACTTTTGTCAGGAGTCCTGTCTGAAACAGTCAAATGTTGTTATGGCTTGGGTAATTAAACAGAGCAGGGTTTTTTGGTTGGTGGTTGGTTCTTTTTTTTTTTTTTTTTCCTCCCTCTTTTCCTTTCTAATGTTCAGGGTCTTAATCCCAGCCTTTATGGAGATCTTGCTCCTCAACTGAAGACCCTCTGTTTAGGGGGCTTACGATCTGTGACGCTGTGTAGTTTGGAGAGGGAAATGGCAGAACTCATGGTTTACACAGAGAAGGTATTTTCCAACCAGCCTGACTCTGCTCTTGATCCCTGGAGGAGTAGATGGGCTCCATTAAGTATGGAAGAGAAAGGCAGATGCTGATGGAGATGAGAAGGCTTTGCAACATCACCATCCACAGCCTGGCACATGGAAGCTATCTGGATGCTGAGGTGAGGGGTGGGGCTAGAAACACTCTGTGGATTAATCGTGCCTCTGGGTGCCAGGAGTCCCAGACTCTAATCCCAGCTTGGCAGGACACCATGAACAGGGAGTTTAACCAACTCCTGCATTAGTTTCTTTGCTAACGTGGCCAGAGGCCCCAGGCTAGGGTGAGTAGGTTTGCACCATTGTGTGTATGCAGCCTGGGGCTCCTCATGCCCATGGTGGCCAGGAGCTTCACATGCAGCAGTGTCCACATTAGAATCATAGAATGGTTTAGGTTGGAAGGGACCTCAGAGCTCATCCAGTTCCAACCCCCTGCCATAGGCAGGGACACCTCCCACTAGAATAGGTCACTCAAGGCCTCATCCAACCTGAACACCTCCAGGGAGGGAGCAGCCGCAACCTCCCTGGGCAGCCTCACCACCCTCACTGGAAAGAACTTCCTCCTAACATCCAGTTTAAATCTCCTCTCTGCCAGTTTAAACCCGTTATTCTTCGTCCTGTCATTACAAGACCTTGTCAATAGTTCCTCCCCAGCCTTCCTGTAGGTCCCCTTCAGATATTGGAAGGCCACTCCGAGGTCTCCTAGAAGCCTTCTCTTCTCCAGGCTGCAGAGCCCCAACTCTCATAGCCTGTCCTCATAGCAGAGCTGCTGCAGCCCTCCCAGCATCTGGGTGGCCTCCTCTAGACTGGCTCCAACAGTTCCATGTCCCTCTTGTGTTGGGGGCTCCAGAACTGCACAGAGTATTCCAGATGGGGTCTGAGGAGAAGAGAGTAAAGGGGCAGAATCCCCTCCCTTGCCCTGCTGGCCACACTTCAGGCCAAAGGAGGTGTTTAGCATGAGAAAATGGATCTCTCTGAGGGGTAACTGGCAGGTGAAGTCTTGCCATGTGATGGGCTTATCACGTGTTGGGTTTGCCATCATTTCACTGGTGACTGTGGTTAGATGACTTTTTTTCCCCTTGTTAGAAGTCCCAGTAAAAGGTAGGGTTTTTTTTTGCTCAGTGGAACCTGTTTCTGATGCAGTTAATGTGGAGAGAAGCTGCTTCTGGCTTGGAGATCTGTTTGTCATCAGGATTATAAAGCATTTATCTGCTGTGTACACAATGGCTTACAGATCTGCCTGTGGTGGTTTGCAGACTGGAGATGGAGTTCTGCTTCCAGTGGAGCACGTGGCACAAATCCCACAGCGCTCGGTGGCATCCCGAGTTCCCTTCTTGTGTCAGCAGAGAGATGTGGCTCAATGTGTTCCCCTGACCCTGACTGTCCCTGCCTCCTCCAGAGCTCATCCTTCATCTGCAGAGTGTGGCAGCTCCCTGCACAGCCAGGCTCCCATGTACACCAGGGAAAACATCTGCTGTGGAAGGTTTGGTGCCACTTGAGGCTTTTTTTTGGAGCAGGACATTGCCCAGACATGGGCTGGAGGAGCTTTCTAACCACTGCTAATAGGTACTGGCTCTGTGAGTACATGCCATAGGGGAGCATCAGTTTGTTCCCCAGGGGCCTCTTATCACTGCTTCTTGTGCCAAGCTTTATCTGGCCCAAACTTTGCTAGTTCTGGGTGTGCTGCTTACCTGGCATGAGTACAATGTCTTAACGGGCTCCAAATGGAGAAAATCCTCTTCTGCCAGACCCACATTTTTCAACTCTCCCCACCAACCCTGCAGCTCTCTGACCCTTGTGCCCACACTGCAGAGCAGATGTCTTGGCTTGGGGCGGGTCTGAGTGGCAGAGACAAGAGATGAGTATTTCTGACCCACAGTCTGTAAGTTTGGATGCTGGTGGTGGTCTTGGCAGAGCGGTTAAGCAGATAACCTTAATGGTTTAAAGATGGGAAAGGTCCTACATGGCCACATCCAGAGTGTCTGCCTGTGTGCCACTGCAGAAGTCATAGACATAAAATGGCTTAGGTTGGAAGGGACCTTCAAGATCATCTAGTTCCAGCCTCCCTTGCCATGGTTGCTCAAAGCCTCATCCAGCCTGGTCTTAAATGCTTCCAGCAATGAAGTGTCCACGACTTCTCTGAGCAGCCTGTTCTGGTGTCTCACCCTCACAGTAATGTCCAATCTAAATCTCTCTTGTTCTAGCTTCAAACTGTTGCCCCTTGTCCTATCACCACAGGTCCTTATCAAAAGTCCTTCTCCAGCCCTCCTGTAGTCCACTTCAGGTACTGTCAGGCTGCTGTCAGATTTCCCTGTACCCTTCTCCAGACTGAACAGCCCCAGCTTGCTCAGCCTGTCCTGGTAGGGGAGGTGCTCCAGCCCTGAGGGATGCAATCCAGTGATGCATTTTAATCATGACTGCCAATGTATTGTTGCTTTTTAATTACAGACAGAGACCTTGTAAAATTCAGCCACCAACTGGTAGGAACAGCTGCTGAGGCAGCTGCTCGGGTGTGGGGGAGAGTCCTGCTGGGTGTCCTCCTCCTCTGCCAGCATTGCACCAAAACTGCACAGGAGCTGTTAAATCAGAGGGCCTTCTTGTCCTGGTGGCCTGTCCTTGGCTATGTCAGTAGATGGGTGAAGCTCAGCAGAAGTGTGAGCCCTGGCATGGACCATGTGAGAAGCTGGTGGCCTTTCTGCTTGGAGCTGGAACCACTTGGAGTTCTACTTTTAATTGAAGTGGTGATTAGAAGGGAATGTTTTGCATATCTCTGTGAGGAGGAAAGGCTGAGGGCCCTGGGGCTGTTTAGCCTGGAGAAGAGCTGGTCTCCAGAGTCTCTCCTTCTCTGGAGAATTTCAAGGCCCATCTGGATGTGTTACTCTGTGAGCTGAGCTCTATGATCCTGCTCTGGCAGGGGTTTGAACTTGATGATTTCTTTGGGTCTTTTTCAACCCCTAACATCCTGTGAGCCTGATCAATGCTCAGCAAAAGCTAAAGTCTGAGGGACAAGAAGATGGGGCCAGGATCTTATTCAGTGGTGCCCAGTGCCAGGACAAGCAGCAATAGGCACAAACCGGAACGCAGGAGGTTCCATCTGAACAGGAGGAGAAACTCCCTTGGTGTGAGGGTGCTGGAGCTGTGGAACAGGCTACCCAGACAGGTTGTGGAGTCTCCTTGTCTGGAGAGCTTCCAAACCCAGCTGGGCGTTGTGATGCTGGGCAAGCTGCTGTGGGTGCCCTGCTTTAGTAGGGGGATTGGACTGCATCTTCTCCAGAGGTCCCTTCCAGCTCCCACCATGCTGGGATTCTGTGAAAGCCTTTTATCCAAGGGTTTTTCAATGGTTTGCATCCCTTGCTGCAGAAAGCCAGGCTGATGAGGCAAACCTGCTACTGGCACAAAGGTGATGCAGCTGGATAAAGGAAAAGAAAAACAAAAACCTGCTGCCAAAGCAACAAAATCTTGTCAGTGTTGGAAATAAGATTCGAGATTTGCTTCCCTGCTGTGTACTTGTCCGTGGGTGCTCAGGATGGGTTGGTTGCCACAAAGCAGGAAAGCTTGAAGGACTTTGCTGAACCAGCCTTACATGAATAACCAAGTCCCATTTGAGTTCTGAACGTGTCAGTGCAGCTGAGCACAGCTTTGTTCTTTACATAAGGCTCTGCACAGCCTCAAAGGTCACTTCTGATTTGTACAAATTGTCACTAATTATTCTGTAACTGCTTTTCTTAAATAGAGGCTGTCAATCAGTGCTCCAGCTTCTGGCCTACAGCAGCTCTCCTGTTCCTGGAGCAGCTCTGAGGAGCACAATGTCTTTTGTAGCTAATTAGGGGCTTGCTGACTGATAGCTGTGCTGATAAGGGTGAGAAGGAAGCTCCAACTGCTCTTTAACTGCCTCTTGATGTCTTTTCTCCCTTCTGTTTGCTGTTTGCGACCTCGTTAGAGTTTTCATCTAGCTTTTTCCAACCTGTTATGAAAGGAGAAATAAATAACATCTAGAAATTCAGTTTGATAAGTCAGCAGATTTCCTGCTTTCACCATCCCTGATGTCTCAGGATGGGCTTTATTCCAACAGCAAAAATGTTCCAAATGTTGTCAGACATTGAAACAGGGAGGTGATGGAGTCACCTTCCACATGAGGTGTTCAAGAATTGTGTGGACATGGCACTTCAGGACTTAGAATCATAGAGTCATAGAATCAACCAGGCTGGAAGAGACCTCCAAGCTCATCCAGTCCAACCTAGCACCCAGCCCTATCCAATCAACTAGACCATGGCACTAAGTGCCTCATCCAGGTTTTGCTTCAACACCTCCAGGGACAGTGACTCCACCACCTCCCTGGGCAGCCCATTCTATTCACTCTCTCTGCCAACAACTTCCTCCTAACATCCAGCCTAGACCTCCCCTGGCACAGCTTGAGGCTGTGTCCCCTTGTTCTGTTGCTGGTTGCCTGGCAGAAGAGACCAACCCCACCTGGCTACAGCCTCCCTTCAGGTAGTTGCAGACAGCAATGAGGTCTGCCCTGAGCCTCCTCTTCTGCAGGCTGCACACCCCCAGCTCCCTCAGCCTCTCCTCACAAGACTGTGTTCCAAGCCCTTCATCAGCTCTTCTCTGGACACCTTCCAGCACCTCAACATCTTTCTTGAATTGAGGAGCCCAGAACTGGACACAGCACTCAAGGTGTGGTCTGACCAGTGCCGAGTACAGAGGAAGAATAACCTCCCTTGTCCTGCTGGCCACACTGTTCCTGATACTTGGTTTAATGGCCATGGTAGCAGGGATATTGGTTGGTCTTGGCGATCCTCAGAGTCTTTTCCAACCAGAATGTTTCTGTGATTTCTGTGTAGGGCTGGTGTCTGGACTTGATAATCTTAGAGGTCTTTCCCAGCTGAAACAATTCTGTGATGTATTTAAGAGTGCAGATCTTCATAGATATGCTCCTCAGATGCTTTAAGGGTGATGGAGCATTGGAGCAGGCTGCCTCCAGAGGTGCTGGAGTCTCCTTCTCTGGAGACATTCCAAACCCACTCTCCCCTCACTGGACAGCTTGCCACATAGAAACCAAAGCTCACAATTGATGAATCCTCTGCAAGAAGAGCAAGGAGACAAATCTGCCTTGGTGGGGAAGTTGGACTTGATGGCCTCCAGAGGTCACTTCCAACTCCTACTTTTTCTGTGACTCTGTGACAAGGTTCTGCCTGCCCATGGTGGATTTCAATGCAGATTGTTTTCATCTCCTGTTATGACAGCAAAATGCTCCTTGAGTTGAGGTGACTGAGACCAAAGGGAGTAGCAGGCTTCTGTTCAGCTCTTTTTGCCCAGGGAGGTGGTGGAGTTGCCATCCCTGGAGGTGTTTAAAAGGTGAGTGGATGTGGTGCTTGAGGCTATGGTCTGGTGATGAAGGGTGCTGGGATGAAGGTTGGACTGGATGATCCTGGTGGTCCTTTCCAACCCTAGCAATTCCTAGTGATGTTGTGCTGAGAGATTTGCTTAGTCAAGGAGTTGTCAGTGTGAAACTAATGATTGGACTTGATGAGTGTGAAGGGCTTTTCCAATCTCAGAGATTCTGTGATTCCATTTGATTTTGGAGAAATGACCATTTCAGAGGCCTGATTGAGAAACCACTTGTCCCACTTCACGCTGGGCTGCTCAGTGTGAATTTGCAGCTGAGGATTAGGTGCTTGCTTCTGGTTTCTGGTGATTTGCATGATGTCAGGGCTAGTGCTGGAAAGAAAGGCCAATACCTGACCTTGCCTGTGATCAGTTAAGTAACAAGATCCATCATAAGGTAAGTCCATGAAGCAATGATACTGGCAGATAAACGTCAACATGACATCAAAAGCTTGTTATGCTGTATCTGGATTTTGTATCAGGCTGCTGCAAGAAGGTCTCCACGTGAGGCAGGTTTCAGATGAATCCCAGGTGCTTGGCATGGGAGGCAAGATATCTCTGAGAGCAATTTGCCAGAATGTATCTTATTCTCAACTGTGAGCTCAGCTCTGGTGTTCTAATAATAGTTTAATCCCAGAATTCCAGCATGGGCAGCTGAGCTGGTGAAAAGTCTGGAGAGCAGATCTGGTGAGGAGCAGCTGAGGGAACTGGGGATGTTCAGTCTGGAGTAAAGGAGGCTGAGGGGAGACCTCATTGCTCTCTACAACTCCCTGAAAGGAGGTTGGAGCTAGGTGGGTCTCCTCTCCCAAGTAACTAATGATGAGACAGGAGGAAATGGCCTGAAGTTGCACCAGGGGAGATTTAAGTTGCACATTAGAAGAAACTTCTTTACTGAAAGGGTTCTCCAACACTGAAACAGGCTGCCCAGGAATGTGGTGGAGTCCCTACTCCCTGGAGGGGTTTCAAAGCCATACAGAACACAGAATCACAGAAACATTCTGGTTGGAGAAGACCCTCAGGATCACCAAGTCCAACTGTTCTCCCTCCTCTACAAAGTTCACACTAAACCATATCCTTAAGCACCACATGCAAATGACTTCTAAACACATCCAGGGACGGTGACTCCACCACCTCCCATTCCAATGCCTGACCACTCTTACTGGGAGAAAAGTGTTTCCTAATGTCCAGTCTAAACCCTCCCAAGTCACAACTTGATGCCTTTCCCTTTTATTCTGTCACTGTTTATCTGTGAGAAGAGACCAGCAGCAGCCTCTCCACAATGTCCTTTCAGGTAAGCTGAGGGCCACGGTTTAGCACCAGGCTTGGTAGAGCTGGAGAATGCTTGGACTGGATGATCTGAAAGGGCTTTTCCAACTGAAAAGATTCTCTTGATTCTTCAGTGAAGTCCAAGAACTTCTTTTGTGTTTCTCCACCAAAACTATCATGACTGAACTGGGCAGCTGCTCTGATTTACCCTTTGATGTCATCAAGCAGGTTAGTGACACCTGCCACTTGGGTTCACCCATCACTTCCTCCAGCTTTCCCCTCATTTCCAGCAGTATTAAATGGAAACAGAATTAAACCAGGAAAAGTTTGATGTGAATGCTTCCCCCCCAGGGCATTTTCTTCTGGGAGCTCTTTGAGGTTTTTCGAAGCAGAGGAAGAGATGTTCCCTCCCCACTGCTGGGACTAGCAGCAGAAGTGTCAGTCAGGGGCTGGGAGTGCATTGGGAAGATGCCAATAGGGTTTTCAGCAGTAACACAATTCCTCTTCCTGGATTCTTTTCTGTTTTTCTTAAGGATTTGTTTTAAGCCTGGTGAAAGCTTCCTGTACAACGATTGGATTTCATCTCTTCGTTACACTCTCCCACTGTTTCGGACTCGTTTACAGACCACCCAGGACCCTCAGTACCCCTCTTCAATATGCTCTTCTTTTCCTTTCCCCTCCTAATCAAATTCTTACAACCCACTTCACTGCCACTTAATCAGCTCCTCATGCTCTGCCCCTCTACCTGGCTTTTATCCTGGCCACTGGAGAAGATGCCCACCAGGAATGATGGTGCCTGTTCTTCCCTCTGCCTACCAGGGGGCTGTGGGGAGCAATCTGCTGCTCCTGAAACGTTCAGGACCCAGGAGGTTTGTCAGCTTTGAAGATAACAGAGGCAATGCTCCCATAATTATTTAAATTGTGGATTTATGAGCTAGTCGATGGTGTGTTTTAAGAAATCTACAAAGAGAAGAAGATGACAAATTTCAGTGCTCTTTGGAAGAGAGAAACAAGAGGGGTTGATGGTAGAAGAAAATGTAAGAGCTTTGCAGCCTTTCTAAGTAGCAAGCCTGTTGTCTTTCTTGCTTTATGGACAAGAATTACGGGGTCCAGTTGTGGGCTTGCTGGATCAAGAGAGACAGGGAACTGCTGAGGAGAATCCAGCAGAGGCTACAGAAGATGCTGAGGGGCCTGGAGCATCTTTGTAAGGAGGAAAGGCTGAGAACCCTGGGCTATTGAGCCTGGAGAAGAGCAGCCCCAAAGGGCATCTGATCAGTGCTCAGGAAGAGCTAAAGGACTGGGGGCAAGAGGATAGGGTCAGACCCTTGTCAGTGGTGCCCAGTGACAAGACAAGGGGCAATGGGTACAGAGTGAAACCCAGGAGATTCTGTCTGAGGAGGAGGAGAACATTCCTTGGTGTGAAGGTGCTGGAGCCCTGGAGCAGGCTGCCCAGACAGGTTGTGGAGTCTCCTTGTCTGGAGAGCTTCCAAACCCAGCTGGGCATTGTGATGCTGGGCAAGCTGCTGTGGGTGCCCTGCTTTAGCAGGGGGATTGGGCTGGGTGTTCTCCAGGGGTCCCTTCCAAGCAGCAGCATGCTATGATTCTGAGAATAGAGCATTAGCACCGTGCATGAATGAGTTAATAGCAGAGTCTCTCTGGTGTTTTGCTCCAAAGTCGTGTGCGCCAAACTGACCTTTAATCTTGGAATATAAATCACTTTCCAGTCCTATTATTTGTAAAATCCTACAGGCTTGCAAATGCACAAAAGGAGCCTTTGTCTCTTATTAATTTAATTTATAGGTTAAAGTTTCAAATCAGTGGCAAGCAAAAGCTGATTTACTATTCACTTCAGGAATTGGTGCTCTGGGAAGCACAGCGTTTGCTAGGCTGCCTCCAAGTTGTGATGTGTAATTAGGAGCTTCTGTAATTATATCTAACGTAATACAATTTGCTTATCTTTTTTTGGTATGCCTTCTACAGAAAAGCTGAGGGGATAACTCAGTGTGGATTAGCTCTTTCAACCCTAGAAACCTGACAGATCAGTAAAACCACTGAGCTTTGTCATCTTCTATTATCATTGTGGCAAGATGAATATTTTCAGGCACTGGAAGTTGCTGCCCTTTTCCTTTGTATGTAGAATCATAGAATGGTTTGGGCTGCAGGGGACCTCCAAAGGCTTCTCCTGTTCAGATGGAACCTTCTGGGTTCTAGTTTGTGCCTATTGCCTCATGTCTTGGCACTTTCTTCTCCTGTTCAGATGGAACCTCCTGGGTTCTAGTTTGTGCCTGTTGCCCCATGTCCTGTCATTGGTGTGATAGCTTAGGTGTTCCCTGCCCCCCCTCCCCCCCCCCACTTGTGAAAATCACCCAGACTAGACTCAGCTGATCTGGAAATTGAAGAATGAAGCTTTACATTTACAGCTTAGCACAATGTACAGGCAGGTAGTTACAATATCTACAGCTCTAGACAAGTTCAAAAGCAACACAGAAACACAACAGGCCTCTCGAAACCAGAGTCCCCAGGAGGGGCTCACAACCACCCTTCCACCTTCTCCCCACCTCTCTGCCTTACCTCAGACTTTGCCTTACATTCAAGGTGAGTTCAGAGGGTCAGCCAGGGGGGTTAAGAAGCAGATGGATTAGTCAGACAGTAGGTTAGGTTAGAGAGAGAAATGCAGCCCAAAAGCCAGAGAGCAAACATCTACATTATCTGTGTTTATGTTCTTGGTTTTATCCATCTCAGCAAGCCTCTGAGTGAAGCAGCCATTGCCATTGTTTCCTTTTCACAGCCTGTCATCTAATTCCTCTCACCAGAATATCCCAGCTAGACTCAAACTAGCACAACTGGGCACCACAGACAAGAGTTTGGCCCCATCCTCTTGCCCCCAACCCTTTAACTCTTGCTGAGCACTGAGAAGATCCCCTCTGGGGCTGCTCTTCTGCAGGCTCAACAGCCCCAGGGTTCTCAACCTTTGCTTCTCACAGAGATGCTGCTCCAGGCCCCTCAGCATCTTTGTAGCCTGCCTTGGACTCTCCCCAGTAGTTCCCTGCCTCTCTTGAACTGAGCAGTCCAGAACTGGACCCAGTACTCCAACTGTGGCCTCAGTAGGGCAGGGTAGAGGGAGAGGGGTCAGATGATTTCTATCCTCAGATCAGGAGCGTTCCCACCTGCATTTCAGAGCCATGGGATTTCTAGGCAAGCAAATTTTATAGCCAGTTTTTCTAATCTGCATCATAAGATCTGGAGACAAAGAAATGAGATTATTTTTCATAGCTTTGCTGTCCAACCACATTCCAGAGTAAAAGCTTTTATCTCTTGACCAATTTGCCTGGAGATGTAGGTAGGGTCTGTGAATTGTTGCCCTTGCAAGCACCATGGAAATATTTGTATGAAAAAAAATGTCACTTACCTGAGTCAGATTCATGAATTCTCTTATCTGTGTTTTGCAAGGATCAGATTCTTCCTCTTCCCCTTCAGCCTTCAGCTGTCTCAATGGCTAGAAGGGGTTTAATTGACATTTGACAGTATTGAGCTGGATCCTGTCCAATTAGATCAGGACAATATTGAGTTTCCAACTCTTGTGTTGGATCCATTGGGATGTAACACGAGCTGGGCAGGCTCTGCAGTAAGTGTAGTGGTTGAATAAGCCCAGCTCAAGGTGGGCACCTGCCTTTTCCCACAGCCATGCTCTGTGTTAAGGCTTTTCAGCAGCTCCTCAGCCAAAGCT
Source organism: Tricholaema leucomelas (assembly GCA_013400475.1). NCBI lineage: Eukaryota > Metazoa > Chordata > Aves > Piciformes > Lybiidae > Tricholaema lacrymosa > Tricholaema leucomelas. Next base: position 182,864 of record WAAF01013949.1, read on the forward strand.
CTGCAGGGCAAACAGGGAGAAAGTTTTGGTTCTTGTCATAGTGCCACATTCAATGAACTCATCTTCCTCAAGGAACCTGCTAATATCTGGAGCCCTCCTGTTGGTTATTATCTTCATCTAGGCTCAAAAAGGTTGGACTTGATGGTCTGTGAGGTCTCTTCCAACCCTGATGATACTGTGATAACACTCTGAAGCAGTGCCTGCCTTGGTGAGTTGGGACCAGCACCCCTTTCCTCTCTGTGTTTCCCATTAAGAATGTAAAGAAGGAAGACATATTTTATGCTGAGGGTGGTGGAACACTGGCACAAGCCTAGAGAGGTGGGAGATGCCCCATCCTTGGAACCATCCCAGGGCAGGTCATTTAGAGTTCTGAGCAACCTGCTCTAGTTACAGATGTCCCTGCAGACTGCAGGGGCTTGGAATATTCTTCACAGAAAGAATGATTGCCCATTGGAATGGGCTGCCTGGGGAGGTGGTGGAGTCCTCATCCCTGGAAGTGTCTAAAAGGAGGACGGATGAGGCACTTAGTGCAGTGGTTTAGTTAATTAGAAGGGTTAGGTGATAGGTTGGACTCGATGATCCTAGAGGTCTTTTTCAACCTGGTTGATTCTGTGATTAGATAACTTTGAAAGGTCCCTTCCAACCCAAACCAGCCTGGCATTGAATGATTTGTGATTGCTTTTTTCTCTTCTGGCTGTCAGACCACCCCCACTCCAGCAATGGAGAGCAAGGGGGAGATGTTAGCCAGCAACTGCTGGAGCAGAGCAAATTCTGCTCTGCAAACACTGCTCTTTCAGAGCATTTCTTGACATGCAAACTGGGAGTGGGCTTTAATCCCCACTTAACTAACTGCATTGCTTGCCACTGAGAAGAGGGAGGCTTGTTGGTAGCTCTAGGGCCTTGCAACAGTTTTCATCTTGTTGGAGAAAATTTCCTGTCGCCTGTCTAAGCAGTAGAATCAGGATCCCATGCAGGAGGTGGCTCTCACTCTGTGTGGAATGAGCTGGGATTGGGAAGTCCTTAAGGCAGTTGTTGCAATTAACAGTTTGCAGCCCACCGTGGAAATCTGCTGAACGTTTTAGCCCCTGATCCTGAGGCTAAGGTGGGAAATGTTTTAATTCAGGGAGTTAATTGCAATTTTAGCAGCTTTTACATATCAGGTTTGGCAGATGAAGGTGAAATGATGTCCTGCTTGACTCCAGGCCAAATGACTAAAAAGACGAAACCCTACACAGTGATAGGGCAGGAGGAAATGGCCTCAAGTTGCACCAGGGGAGGTTTAGGTTGGGCATGAGGAAAGACTTCTTTGCTGCAAGAGTGATCAGGCATTGGAACAGGCTGCCCAGGGAGATGATGTACTCAGCACTGGTCAGGCCACACCTTGAGTACTGTGTCCAGTTCTGGGCCCCTCAATTCAAGAGAGATGTTGAGGTGCTGAAAGGTGTCCATAGAAGGGCAACAAAGCTGGTGAAAGGCCTGGAACACAAGCCCTGTGAGGAGAGGCTGAGGGAGCTGGGGGTGTGCAGCCTGCAGAAGAGGAGGCTCAGGGCAGACCTCATTACTGTCTACAGTACCTGAAGAGAGGCTGTAGCCAGGTGGGGTTGGTCTCTTCTCCCAGACAACCAGCAACAGAACAAGGGGATGCAGTCTTAAGTTGTGCCGAGGGAAGTATAGGCTGGATGTTAGGAGGAAGTTGTTGGCAGAGAGAGGGACTGGCATTGGAATGGGCTGCCCAGGGAGGTGGTGGAGTTGCCATCCCTGGAGGTGTTCAATAAAAGACTGGATGAGGCACTTAGTTGACTGAATAGGGCTGTGTGCTAGGTTGGACTGGATGATCTTGGAGGTCTCTTCCAACCTGGTTGATTCTATGATGCAGTCACTATCTCTGGAGGTGTTCAAAACACATACAGCCATGGCACTTTGGGACATGGTTTTATGGCTGTGGTGGTGTTGGGTTGATGGTTGGGGCAGATGATCTTAGAGAGCTTTTCCAACTGAAAAAAATCTCTAATTCTGTGTAGAGTTAGATAATGGTTGGACTCAAGGATCCTAAAGGTCATCTTCAATCCAAATGATTCTATGACCAAGAAGAGGTTGGGAGTGTTTCTTGACCCCTTATATTATTCATTAAGTAGAGAATGGTAAAGCTCAAAAGGGACCTCTGGAGACCATCTGGTCCAGCCTGATGGTTTCTGGTATTTCTGCAGCACTTTGTTGCTGCAAATCAGAGCTACAAATTCGCGGAATGTTAGGGATTGGAAGGGACCTCAAAACCTCATCCAGCCCAACTTCCCTTCCAGAGCAGGTTCACCTAGAGCAGGTCACAC
>WAAF01013950.1:0-15187 GCA_013400475.1 Tricholaema leucomelas
CTCACCACCTTCACTGCAAAGAACTTCTTCCATCCATCTAGTTTAAATCTCCCCTCTGCCACTTTAAACCCATTCCTCCTCATCCTGTCATTACAAGACCTTGTCAGTAGTCCCTCCCCAGCCCTCCTGTAGCCTCCTTCAGATACTGGAAGGCCACTCCAAGGTCTCCTCAAAGTCTTCTCTTCTCCAGGCTGAATAGCCCCAGCTCTTGTAGCCTGTCCTCATAGGAGACCTTTTCCAGCCCTCTGAGCATCATCTGAGATGATTGATTCACTTTCTTCGTGCTACATTTAGCTACTGGAGTAAGTGGGATGGTTGACAGGTGTCACCTACACCACCAACCTCATGTGGAAGTGCACCTCCCAATGGCAAATGTAGCTTTAATGCTGCCTTTGAGGACAGCTACAGAGGACTGGGATCAGTTTTGGGCCCCTCACTCCAAGGAAGGACACTGAGAAATGTCCCTGGAGCCTTCTCCAGGCTGAACACCTTCGACTCTCTCCGCCTGTCCTGATGGGAGATGCTTCATGGATCTAGAGGTTGGCCTGCTTGGAGTTCTCCAAGAGAACAAACAAAACCATTTGAGGATCAGAATATTCCATTTTAAAACCAAACAAAACCAGAACAAAACAGAAAACTGAAGGCATTTGATCCCTGTCTGGTCTCTTTTTGGTGCTGGTGACCTATTCTGCTTAGGGGACAGGAGGAACTGATGTGATTGCTGTGGACACCTTCATTTCCCTGGTTTCTTCTGTGCTTGGAACACAGAGTCAGTGAAGTCCTACTCTGCCAGCCCTGCTGGCAGGGAGGAGCAAGAGTTTGCACAAAGGTTTCTTTGTGCACCTGTGCACCAAGGAGGAGTAGGTAAGGGAAGTTCAGGTCGATGGAGAGTGTCTGTGACAGGGGTGGTGGCCGCTAGAGGGTGGCCACATCATAGCTGGTACTGACCTTGGGGACGGTGCCTTCCTGGGCAGCTCTGCCCATCGGCAGCCTTATCAGGGGCAGCTGGCTTCTGGCATTGAGTGTGTGACCAGCCCGGGTACAGCGTACATGAGCTGAGCTCTAATGACAGATGGGCAGGGAAGCAGTTGTCACATCCTGTGCCAGAGAGGGAGCAGAAGTGTTTGTACCCCAGGGAAAGGAGGAAAGGAAAGGTGGGAGAGGTAGGTCATCAGAGGTGGCACATCTGGAGTCTTATGCTCAGTTCTGGGCTTCCCAGTTCAAGAGAGACAGAGTGCAGTGGAGGCTATGAGATGAGGGGTGACCTGGAGCATCTCTATGAGGAGAGGCTGAGAGCCCTGGGGCTGCTTAGCCTGGAGAAGAGCAGCCCCAGAGGGGATCTGATCAATGCTCAACAAGAGCTAAAGGACAAGGGTCAAGAGGTTGAGGCTAGGGTCTTGTCAATGGTTTCCAGTGACAAGACAAGGGGCAGTAGACACAAACTGGAGCCCAGGAGGTTCCACTGACCATGAGGAAAAACTTCTTTGTTGTGAGGATGCTGAAGTCCTGGAGCAGGCTGCCCAGAGAGGTTGTGGAGTCTCCTCTGAAGAGATTCCAAACCTACCTGGCCATTGTGATCCTGGGCAACCTGTTGTGAGTGCCCCTGCATTAGCAGGGGAGTTGGATTGGATTGTCTCCAGAAGTCACTTCCAAGCACCACCTTGCTGTGATTCTGTGGGTTGCTGTCTAGGCATGGCCATGAGTCTCCTGACCCTCTCAAGCCAAGGGTAGCACTGCAACGTTTCCATCAGAGCTGCAATGCCAGATTTTCACCTGATTGCATCATGCTCTGTCTTCACAAACACTGCTTGCTGGGTTATTGCCTGGAAGCCAGGGTGCTGGCAGAGAACACGATGACTCCTCCACTCCTCACCTTATTGCAGGTGGGTAGGGGTGGGAGCAGTACAACTGTGAACACATTGCATAACCTGCAGGACAGAGGTCCTGGGCTAGCAGTGGCCCTAGGTGAAGGTGTGGTATGGACTAGATCTGGGAGGCAATGGTTTGAAACCAGCAGGGCAGATTTAGGTTGGACATTAGGAGGAAGTTCTTTACAACGAGGGTGGTGAAATACTGGATCAGGCTGCCCAGAGGTGTACTTGAGGCCCCATCCCTGGAGACATTCAAGATCAGGCTCGACGTGGCCCTGGGCAGCCTGCTTTAGTTGGAGGTGCCTCTGCTGGCTGCAGAAGGGTTTGAGAGTCCCTTCCAACGTGATGGAATCTGTGAATCTGTCAAGTCAATTCTCTCCTCAGTGCCTGTCCCTCTACAGCTCATGCAGGTCCCCCAGCCCACCCCACCAGCCTTGGCCACCTCCCAGCATCCACTTCCCTTCCTCTCCTCTCTGCTGTGGGACATCTCGTGATAAAGCTGATTTCCTTGCTCACCCTCCCCCGTCTGGCTCTGACAGGAGTTCTTTGTTCCCTGCCAAGGAGACTCTGACAAAGGAGCACGTTTCTTCCTCTCCCTTTAGCAGCCCCTTTCCTGCCCCAGACCTGTCCCCACCATCCTCCTCGCTCCGTCACCTGATGCTCCCTTCTGCTTTGGCTCTCTTTTTGCTGACTGTTCCACTGGCTTCTGCTTCTCCTCCTCGCTGCCCAAACACGTTTTAATCTTTCCCATCTGAAACAACTCTCCCTCAGCTCTGATTTCCCCTCCAGCTCCATCTGACTGCCACTTCTGTGTATGCACTGTGCCAAGACCCAGATCATGTCTTCACTAAGGACCTCATGGATTTTGGGTTGTGCCCAGCATAGCTAATTCGTTCCTCCTGTGCTGCCTTGCTGTCTTTTCTTGAAGCCTGAGGACACCACTGTCTCTGCTGACACAGTGAATTTGTCCCCTCCTGCTTACACACAGCTCAGTCTGGCTGATTCTTCCTGTGCTGTGTCCACCCTACTCCTCTGTACAGTTATATGGGTCTCATCCAAGGATGAGTGGTGCCTTCATCACTGCACAGATCCTCTGTGGCTGAGCACTGCCACAGTACAGCAAGCAGCTGATCCCTGCTTCAGCCAAGGTGTCTGCCTCTGTGCTCTCTCCTACACTCTACCTCCCAGCACAGATGGGGAGAATTTCTTTTAAACAGCCTTCTTATCCTTCCAGTCTCTTCTTAAAGCATCACAGTGCTGTGCTGGTTACAAAATGGGCAGTTTGGGAAGGCTCAGTCTTCTCACTTCTGCCTTCTGAAAAGCTGGGCATGAGCTGGCACTGAGCACTCACAGCCCGGAGCCAACCGGCCCTGGGCTGATCCCCAGCAGGGTGGGCAGCAGAGGCAGAGAGGGGATTCTGCCCCTCTGTTCTGCTCTGCTGAGACCTCACCTGCAGTGCTGGGGCCAGCTCTGGAGCCCTCAGCACAGCACAGACAGGGACCTGTTGGAGTGGGACTAGAGGAGGCCACAGCAGTGCTGGGAGGGCTGGAAGGGCTCTGCTGTGAGGCCAGGCTGAGAGAGCTGGGGCTGTTGAGCCTGGAAGATGCTCTAAGGAGACCTTCTGGTGGAAAGCTGGAGACAGACTTTTGAGCAGGATCTGTTGTAAGAGCACAAGGGATGATGGTTTGAAACTAAAGGACAGAGATTTAGACTGGAGAGAAGGGAGAGATACTTTTTTACTGTGAGGGTGGTGAGACCTTGGCCCAGATTGCCCAGAGAGGTGGTAGATGCTCCATCCCTGTGTTTAAGATCAGGTTGTTTGGGGCTCTGGTCAACCTGCTTCAGTTGCAGATGTCTCTGCTGACTGCAGGGTTGGACTTTAAAGATCTCTGCCAGTCCAAACCATCCCTGATAATTTGCCTTGATTCCTGTTGGTGTTTACTGATGTCCACTGACCACAGGCACTTGAGCGCTGGGCTCAGAGAGTTTTGAGTGAACAGGAATCTGAATGAACCTGGGATGATGAAATGTCTCCAGTTCAAACATCTCTCTTGCTGGAGTTGTGATATCAACAGAAACGAGTCTGGTTCCCTGGGGTCTCCTCAAAAAGGCAAAGCTGTGGGATGCTGCCTGGGGAGGACATGTAGGTGCTGGGGGACAGATGGGTGGTTGCATGGCAGGCAGGCTGTTATTGCCAGACAACACCAGCTGGTCTCAAATAAGATCTGCTGGTGCCTGTGTAGTTAGTTCCTTTAGAGCCTCTTAAAGGCTTAGCTGTGCTCCTGGGGAGGGCTGTCCCTGTTCATACAGCCCTGGACACGCTGCAGCTCTGGGCTCTGGTCACTGCTTTGGATGCTCTGGTAACAGCAGAGGACACGGAGAGGTGAAACAGCCTCACAGCAGCTCTGCAGGTTTGGGAGTTGTGCCATCAGGGCAGGAAATAACCTGACAACTCCCCTCACACTTCTCACCTTCCCAGGCTGTGGATTTGGCTCAACATACTCAGCAGCATCTCCCGGGGGCCTCCTGCCTTGGCTGTTAGAGGTTCCTCCTGTGTCAGTGTTTGAAAAATGATCCCAGCCCTCTGGGGCTGGTTCCTGGCTGTGCTGACTTAGCAAACACTGGCAGGCACCAATGTTTGCCCAGCAGAGCACGTGTGAGGTCTGCTCTGCCCTGCCTTCAGCACTGAAGACTTTGCCTCCTCAGCAGCAAGGGTGCTGGAGATGCTTTGCCCAGCCCCTGGGGCAAGACAGAGAGAAAAGGAATAGGGAGATGTTCCTGGAGGATAGCACTGCTCAGGGATCTCTGCAGTGCCCTGCCAGCCATCTTTAGGGCTTCCATTCAGGCAAATCACTTGGGAGAAATCCATGTGTCCTCTGCTACTTTGCACAGGATCATAAAATCAGTCACAGAAGGCTTTGGGTTGGAAGGGACCTCTGAAGGTCATCTGCTCCAACCCCCTGCAGTCAGCAGGGACATCTGCCAGCAGAGCAGGTTGCTCAGAGCCCAGATAACCTGACCTGGAATAGTTCCAGGGATGAGGCATGTCTCACCTCTCTGGGCAACCTGGGCCAGTGTCTTGTTCACTGCAAAAAAAATTCTTCCTTCTCTCTAGCCTGAATCTTCCTCTTTTAGTTTCAAACCATCACTCCTTGTCCTGTCACAACAGGCCCTGGTAAAATGTCTGTCCCCAGCTTTTTGATCAGCTCCTTTAAGCACTGAAAGGCCACAAGAAGTCCTTCCTGGAGCCTTCTCCAGGCTTAACAACCCCAGCTCTCTCAGTCTGGCCTCAGAGGGCTTCACGTTCACAGGTAGGGCAACCCCTTTGTTTTGAGCCTGTATGAGATGTGCACACCCTGATGGAAGGAGACATTAGATGCTCATGACCTCGTTTAGAGAACATCTACAAGATGGTTCCTAGGCATCAAGATGCAAGTGAACATAAAATGAAGTTGGAAGAGACTCAGGACACCAATTTGCTCTGAACCCTATAGTGGCTACCAGACCACAAAGTAGGTGAGGACTCATCAGGCTGGAAGCGAGACATACTGGAACAGGTTGTCCAGGCAAGCTGTGAGTGCTACATCCCTGGGAGTGTTCAAGGGCACTTTGGATGAGGCCTTGAGCAACCTGGTCTAGTGCAAGGTGTCCCTGCCCATAGCAGGGGAGTTGGAACAAGATGATCTTTATGGGTCCCTTCCAACCCAAACCACGCTCTGGTTCTCTGATAAGAGAAGAGTTGTGGCAGAGGAGTGAGTGGTGTGGGAAGGGTGGACAGGGAGAGTGTGTTCATCATATCTATCTGTACAAGAATTACAGGGCATGAAATTGCAAGTCCAAAGTGAACAAGAAGAGGTGGTTCTTCTCCCAGGTGTGTGATTAAGCTGTGGAGCTCCCTGCAACAGGATGTTGCGGATGTTGGATATCGATGGGGGTTCATAAAGCAAGTAGATAAATTCATGGAAGAATAACTCCCCAGGGGTAATTAAATGTGGAAACACTGCACACAGGAAGCCACAGGCTGTTGGAAGTGTCTCAAACCCATTTGCTGTGCTCTGACACTCTTCTCTAGACACCCACCCTCGGCCTTGGCTCAAGACAAGTCACTGGGGTTGAAGGATCTTGATGGATGCTCTGATTTAGACTGGATGTTAGGAGGAAGTTCTTTACAGTGAGGGTGGTGAGACACTGGCACAGGTTGCCCAGGGAGGTTGTGGATGCTTCCTCCCTGGAGGTGTTTAAGGCCAGGCTGGGTGAGGCCTTGAGCAACCTGCTCTAGTGGGAGGTGTCCCTGCCTATGGCAGGGGGTTGGAGCTGGATGATCCTTGAGGTCCCTTCCAACCTAAACCATTCCATGATTCTATGATTTTTCTACCTGAACACCTGATGGTAGCTTAGGGCCTTCACTACTCTTTAGGTCTCAGGACTTGTGAGGATGCTGCATGAGCTTTGGTGGTAGGCTGAGGGAGTTTCTCCTGCCTTCTGGTGGATGTGATGCTAGGATAAATTATTGACCCCTGTGCAGGTAGGAGGCAAGTCATCTCCAGGGAGACTTATACATACAATGGCTCAGGAACTGTTTGTGTCATCCCTGTGTGTTTAATATTCCATGCTCACCGTGGCCTCCAAACCTAAAACCAAACCAAAGTGCTTCTTTAACCTGCATCTGCAGATCAGCTGTGGGTCTTTCACAGTGGAGCTTTCTGGCTTCTTCAGGAACAATCACAGTGGAGATAAGTCTAACTACATCTATATTAGACTTTGGCCTTAGAACAAGCTTTGTGATTTCTCCATTTGCAATTTTGAGCAAGTTATAGAGCTGAGCCACATCAGAGAAGCCTTTGTTGCCTTCATCCCTAGGCTTGTGTGGACCAGAAACATTGGACAGATCATTCAGCTTCCCTGGGACCTGAAGGCAGTTGTGTGCCCTTGTTTCTGAGCACCTGAGTGTCTCAGTACCAGTAAAACATAAGTGTCTATTCCCTTCCAAGTGCCCAGCCCCGGTCTGGTGACTGCAGGGTCAGGCATAGATGTAGCTATAGCCAAGAAGACCACCAGCATCCTGGCCTGGATCAGCACAAGTGTGGCCAGCAGGACCAGGGATGTGATTATGCCCCTGTACTTGGCACTGCTGAGCCTGCACTTTGACTACTGTATCCAGTTTTGGGTCCCTCACAAGAAGGACATTGAGGTGCTGGAGCATGTCTAGAGAAGGGCAGTGAGGCTGGTGAAGGCTCAGGGGAACAGGGCTGGTGAGGAGCAGCTGAGGGAACTGGGGTGGGTTAGCCTGGAGAAGAGGAGGCTGAGGGAAGACCTCATTGCTCTCTGTAACTCCCTGAAAGGATGCTGGAGTGAGGTGGGGTTAGTGTCTTCTCCCTAGGATCAGGTGATAGAGTGAGATGAAATGGCCTGAAATTGTGGCAAGGGAGGTTTAGGTTGGAGATGAGGAAAAACTTTTTTCCTGCAAGAGCGGTCAGGCATTGGAACAGGCTGCCCAGGGAGGTGGTGGAGTCACCATTGCCAGAGGTGTTCAAGAAACCTGTGGCCATGGCAGTGTGGGAGATGGTTTAATGGCCATGGTGGTGTTGGGTGGATGGCTGGACTGGATGATCTTAAAGGTTCCTTCCAGCCAAAAGAATTCTATGATCCACATGAAAAAATGGGTAAACGACAGCAGCCAGCGTGGTTGTCTCCAAAGCTGTGCTGCCTCCAAAGCTGTGCTGCCTGCAGCTGAGAGGACGAGGCAGTGGAGTGGGAGCTGCTGGGTGGGGAAGGGTGCAGCAGGCAGCAATACCTGCAGCAGGTTTTTCTGCACAGGCTTGGTGCGGTGAAGCCACAGCCTCACTCTACCTCTGTGTTTGCACAACGCCGCTGGTGCTGCTTTATAAGGCAGGCTCTGGGGATCTCTGGCGTTCGACTGTCTTGAAGCAGGACTCGTGCTTCAGCCAAGAAGAATGGGGGCTTGAGGTGGGTGTTGTGGTCGTTGCAGCACTGGCTTCTCAGCAGGGAGTGCAAGGGAATGACTCCGCTCTGTTGGGATCCAACCTGCGCTGCTGGGGCCAGCTCTGGAGTCCTCAGCACAGCACAGACAGGGACCTGTGGCCAGGGGAGGCCACAGCAATGCTGGGAGGGCTGCAAGGGCTCTGCTCTGAGGCCAGGCTGAGACAGCTGGGTTTGTTGAGGCTGGAGAAGAGGAGGCTCTAAGGAGACCTCCTGGTGGCCTTTCAGTGCTTAAAGGGGCAGATCAGAAAGCTGGGGATGGACTTTTAATCAAGATCTGTTGTGAGGGGACAAGGGATGATGATTTGAAACTAAAGGACAGAGATTTAGACTGGAGAGAAGGAGAGATTTTTTACTGTGAGGGTGGTGAGACCTTGGCCCAGGTTGCCCAGAGAGGTGGTAGATGCTCCATCCCTGTAAGTGTTTAAGATCAGGTTGTCTGGGGCTCTGATCAACCTGCTTCAGTTGCAAATGTCCCTGCTGACTGCAGGAGGAGTGGATCAGATGACCTTTAAAGATTCCTTTCTGCTCAAACAGTTCTGTGATTCTATTCTGTGTTTCTGTGAATCAGCAGGGGTAGAAATGACCTCCCCAGTTTAAGGGCACGACCAAAGCAAGCTGGGCCCTGAGCTGTGCTGTGTCTTGCCTGTTGTCCTTTCTAACCCAGTTCCACTTGATGGCCTTTAAAAGCTTAGCATGTTCCCTTTGGCTACCAGGGAGTGACCTATGGAGGCAAAGAAAGAGGCTCCTGTGCCTGGCAAGCTGCAGGCTTGCTGAGTGTCCCCTGCCTGGCTCTCCTCCCGTTTCCCACGGATCACAAGGGCCGAGGGAAGTCACGCTGCTGGCACTCGCTGGTTTGGTGGTGAGGAGTCTCTGCTTTGCTGCAGCTGCACGTTTACATCAGCTTCCCTGTCTGGATTCCTTCCACAGGGCCAAGGAGGACACTTCATGCCAGAGCTAACCCGGAACAAGCCAAGACGTGCACTTGGCTGACAACTCCTGAACTCTTCAGGGCCAGAAGTGAGAGGTGACTTTGTCCACGAGGTAAGACATGACACTGGTTAGTTCTCCTTGTGGCAGCTCCTGCAGGTTTGTAGCTGGAGAGTCTGAAGGCTGCAGGTGAGGGTGCAAAGGATGGGCTGAAATTTGGAGAGTGAGAAGGATTTTCTCTGTGCTTGACATCCACACCTCAGGCAGCACCATCCCATCAGAGGCAGCGAGTCTCTGCTGTCTCCCTGCATCGCCAGGGAAGCCACAATGAACCAGCATTGAAGGTCATGTTTCTTACACCTAGAGGCCAGCCCCAAGCATTCCACTGGGTTACACCAGCTTCAGATCAGTGGAGACCTCCTGTGCCTCGGGCTGACAATGAAACTCTCTGATTAGCTTTCATATATGATTCTATGATTCTATGAATCATGGAGCACACCACCATAAGAGCAAACATTTCTAACTCAAACTCTTGAGACCTTTCTTCTGCTGCACAGATCAGGAGGCCCTGCCAATTCCCAACCCATTCACCTTTGAGGCAGGGCTGCTGTGAGGAAAAGCCAGCATCAATTATCCTGTTATGAGCTAAAGGACATTGTTGGGATTCAGAGGTGTGAAGTTCATAGGTCACATACTGAGCTGTCTAGCAGCAGAAAGAGACTTGGGATAGCTGCAGATGGCAACAAACACTGCTGGGTGAAGGCATCAGGAGTCCTTGTAGGAGGGCTGCAGAGCTATGCACAAGCACAAGTTTCACTAGACAGCAAAAAATACTCTTAGGCTGGAGGGTTTGCTGCTTTATCAGGAGGTGGGCATCATAAACAGAGGTCTTGGGAGTCCAGGATCTNAGGTTAGGCTGCTTTATCAGGGGGTAGGCGTCATAAAAAGAGGTCTTGGGAGTGCAGGATCTGCTGCTTTATCAGGAGGTGGGCATCATGAACAGAGGTCTTGGGAGTCCAGGATCTGCTGCTTTATCAGGAGGTGGGCATCATGAACAGAGGTCTTGGGAGTCCAGGATCTGCTGCTTTATCAGGAGGTGGGCATCATGAACAGAGGTCTTGGGAATCCAGGATCCAGCACTCTGACCTTAATTTGAGTTCTCTTTATTGTGTGTCCTACCAAGATGCACCAAGGAGGTACCTGAGGTTGGTTCAAGAATGTATTGAAGAAGAGCAGACTAAGAGGGGATCTTCTCCATGCTGACCAATAGCTAAAGGCTGAGCTCATGAGGATGAGGTCAGACTCTTTTCAGTGGTATTCAGCAACAGGACAAGGGGCAATGGGCACAAACTAAAGGTTCCATCTGAAGATAGGGGACAAAATTATTTACTTTGAAAGTGCCAGAACCCTGGAGCAGGCTGCCCAGGGAGGCTGTGGAGACTCGCCTGGAGAGATTCTACACCTGCTTGTATGTGATCCTGGGCAACCTGCTCTGGATGACTCTGCATTAGTGGAGGATTGGACTGGATGATCTCCAGAGATCCCTTCCAACCCTCACCATGCTAGGATTTTGGGATTATTCACCAGGGTTCACTGGCTGCAGCATTGGACTCCTCACTGGTGTATACATCACGTGTGACTAGATGATCCCCAGAGGTCCCTTCCAACATCACCAGTTTGTGGTTGTGTGATTTAGTTCTAATGACTTAAACCATCCCTTGAGGTCACTCCAGTTCAAATGCTCTGCTGGTCACTGCTCAGGCAGGACATCTCAGGCTGAATGCTTGAAAAAAGATTCCACTTCCTCTTCTGGGGCCACAGTTTGTGAGTAGGTATCAAAATAAGCACCCAGGACAACAAAGAGAGGTCTGCAGGGGGGTGGGCAGGACTCTGCTGCACTCCAAGAATGTGGTCCAAAGGCTGTCAACGGTTTGAAGTTCTCATCTTTGCCACACACTGCTCAAAATCTGTGCTCTGCCTTGATGCCTGAGTGGGATCTGAATCCTTTGGACACTGTAGGCATCTCTGTGGGTCTGTGCACCTGCATGTCTGGCCCCAGCTGCAAAAATGCTGAGTCCTCACAAATAGAGCTGGACTGAGGTGGAGCTGAGGGGCAGGGATGGGTGACTGAACTGGGGGGACAGTTATGCCTCTCAAGGTGCTCATTTCCACAGAATCACAGAAGGTTAGGGGCTGGAAGGGACCTGGAAAGCTCATCCAGTCCAACCCTCCTGCCAGGGAAGGATCACCTATACCAGATCACACAGGAATGCATCCAGGCAGGTCTTGAATATCTCTAGAGAGAGATTCTCTTGTTTTCTTCCAAACACCCAGAGAAGGATTTGTTTCCATGCCTTAGCCAGAAGCCAGACTGCACCACCCCAAACTCTGCCAGGTTCTGCCAAGGCAGATGGCAGTTTGGTCTTCTGCAGTCATTTCCACTCTCATCAGCAGCTTTATAAACGTCTGTGGGCAAAGGGACATCATCTCCCTTCATTTCATGGTCCCTGCCAGGGAAAGCCTCCTGGAGCTTCCTATGTTACATGCCTGTCCTCTCATCCATGGTGAGCTCTGCTGCAGGAAGGAGATCATTCTGCCAGGCCGTGTGTTCTGCTCCATCTGCTGACCCAGAAGGTCTTTGGGAGCATTCAGCTTCCCTGGCAACTGAGCTAACTAGCTAAAGTCAGCCCAAGCATGAGGCTTTGCTCCTGACCTGTCTAGCCTCTTCCTGAACCTTTGGGCTTACGCCGCCCTCATATAAAGCTTAGCAGCTCCTGCTACAGAAGCTGGCAGAACGGCTTCAGCAGTGGATCATAGGATCACAGGATTGTTGAGGTTGGAAGAGACCTTTGAGATCAAGTCCAGTTGCTTACCTAGAGCTCACAACCCCACCACTGCTGCTAAGTCACTGCCACTAAGCCCTGTCCCTCAGCACCACATCCATGTGCCTTTTAAATCCCTCTAGCGATGGCGACTCCACCGTCTCCCTGGGCAGCCTGTTCTAGTGCCTGAGAACCCTTTCTGGGAAGAAATTTGTCCTAATCTCCAACCTGAACCTCCCCAGGCACAACTTGAGGCCATTTCATCTCGTTCTGTCACTTGTTGCACGTGAAAAGAGATCAGTTCCCACCTGCCTCCAACCTCCTTTCAGGGAGTTATAGAAGAAGGCAATGAGGTCTCCCTTCAGCCTCCGCTTCTGAAGACTAAACAACCCCAAGAGCTTAGTTGATCTTTGGACCTGTCCCAGCACTTCAGTGTCCTTCCAAAACTGAACCCAGTCTCTGAGGTGTGGCCTCACCAGTGCTGAGTAGAGGGGGGAGAATGTGCATGAAATGTGGAGGGGGATGAGTGTGTATAAAACCTCTGGCAGAAACAGTACTTGTGGTTGGTCCTATTCCCTTCTTATGTGCCAAGACTTCCCATGGGGATTCATTTCTCTTGCTTTCAGCCATAAGAAAGTCAGGTATGGAATCAAAATGTTGCCCACCCTCGGGGATGGGTTGAGGCTTTACTGCTTGAGCCACTTTACTGCTTCAGCCATGCTCTGCATGGAGGTCTTCCCCATGGTGTCCAACCACAGCTGGCTGCTTGATTCGATCTGAGTTTGCCCATAAAGAGATGGAGGGAGAGGATCAGGACTTGTCTTTTTCAACCCAGCTCCCCCCACTCCTGGGACTGCTGCCTCTGCTGCCGAACCCACATGGCAGCCAAAGGTCACAGTCTCAGTGCTTAAATGCCTCAGAAGAGGAAGTGCTGTACATGGTGAAGCTGTCTCCGGGACAGAAAAGCAAGACAAACACCACAGCTGCTGTTCGAACAGCCTGACCTCGAGTGACACGGGCTGAGGACTGGAGAGAAGGGGAAATGCCATGCTTGGGGTGGGAAAGCACTGCACGAGGGAATGGTCTGACTGGCAGAAGAGATGGGGAGCAGATGTCCAGCTGCCTAGATCAGCTCTGTGTGATGGTTTGGGTATCCCCCTCTCCCCCACACACTTTAGAAATCACCCAGACTAGACTCAGCCGGCTCTGGAAATATGAATGAAGCTTATATTTACAGCTGGCACAATGCACAAGCAGATAGTTACAGTAGATACAGTTATAGACAGAAATAGACAAGGTAAAAGGTAATACAGAAACACAACTCCCCTCCCAGACACCTGAGTCTTTACAGTTCTTTACAGTGAGGGTGGTGAGACACTGGCACAGGTTGCCCAGGGAGGTTGTGGATGCTTCCTCCCTGGAGGTGTTTAAGGCCAGGCTGGATGAGGCCTTGAGCAGCCTGCTCTAGTGGGAGGTGTCCCTGCCTATGGCAGGGGGTTGGAGCTGGATGATCCTTGAGGTCCCTTCCAACCTAAACCATTCTATGATTCTATGATTCTATGAGTCCCCAGGAGGGGCTCTCAACCACCCCCTCAACTTCCCCCTACCCCTCTCAACCTTACCCCAGTCCCAAGGAAGAATGGAGGTTGGGCCAGGAGGGTTAAAAAGCAAGGTGAAGCAGCCAAGCAAAGGGAGGGTGAGGCTAGAAAGCAAGATGGAGTCCAGCCAGCAGCCACGAGCTCCCCAGCAGGCAAAAGCAGAAGAGAACAGCCCAGCACGCAGTGCAGAGCAAAAGTGACTTTATCTAATGTTTTGCCTTTCTTCTTTACACATCTCAGCAAGGCTGTGAGGGAAGTAGACCTCACCATTGTTTTCATTTCTCAGCCTATGATCCAGTTCTTCTCACCAAAACATCCCAGCTAGGCTCAAACTAGCACACTGTGTCTCTGCTCCCCGTGCTGACAGGACAAGTGAGGGCATGGAGGTGCCCTGCAGAGCATGTATGTGCCCCATGCATGCTTTGGCAGGACCTCTGGCATGTCCCAGCAGCAAGTACAGCTACTGAGGGTGTCCTGAAGGCAGGGCACTGGTCCCTGGAGTGGGACCAGCAATCCTCTGAGCATGGTGATGGCTGTGAGCTGGAGCTTATGATGGACACTGCCAGAATGAGCTGATCTTGGGGAAGTGCTGCCGTGGCCCATGTCTGTCAGCACTGGGCTGATGCTGCAGCAGCTCTGACACGGGGCTGCATGCAGCCTGTGACTTCTCAGTCATGAAATGCTTTGGGTCAGAAAGGAACTTCTGAGGACCATCCAGTCCAAGCCTCTGCACTCAGCAGGAACATCTGCAGCTAGAACAGGTTGCTCAGAGCCCCAAACAACCTGACCTGGAATGGTTCCAGGGATGGGACAACTAACACTTCTCCAAGCAAACTGGGCCAGGACCTCACCCCCCCTCACAGTAAAACATTTCTTCCTTCTCTCTTTAGTCTCAGTCTCCTTCATTCAGTTTCAAACCATGTCCCCTTGTCCTTTGACAACAGCCCTTGCTAAAAAGTCTGTCCCTAACTTTCTGATTGGCCTCCTTAGACACTGAAAGGCCACCAGAAGGTCTCCTTAGAGCATCTTCCAGGCTCAACAGCCCCAGCTCTCTCAGCCTGGCCTCACAGCAGAGCCCTTCCAGCCCTCCCAGCATTGCTGTGGCCTCCTCTAGTCCCACTCCAACAGGTCCCTGTCTGTGCTGTGCTGAGGGCTCCAGAGCTGGCCCCAGCACTGCAGGTGAGGTCTCAGCAGAGCAGAACAGAGGGGCAGAATCCCCTCTCTGCCTCTGCTGCCCACCCTGCTGGGGATCAGCCCAGGGCCGGTTGGCTCCGGGCTGTGAGTGCTCAGTGCCAGCTCATGCCCAGCTTTTCAGAAGGCAGAAGTGAGAAGACTGAGCCTTCCCAAACTGCCCATTTTGTAACCAGCACAGCACTGTGATGCTTTAAGAAGAGACTGGAAGGATAAGAAGGCTGTTTAAAAGAAATTCTCCCCATCTGTGCTGGGAGGTAGAGTGTAGGAGAGAGCACAGAGGCAGACACCCCAACTCTCTCACTCTGACTTCACAGCAGAGGGCTTCCAGCCCTTGGATCATTCTGTGGCCCTGACTTAATCATAGAATCATAGAATGGTTTAGGTTGGAAGGGACCTCAAGGATCATCCAGCTCCAACCCCCTGCCATAGGCAGGGACACCTCCCACTAGAGCAGGCTGCTCAAGGCCTCATCCAGCCTGGCCTTAAACACCTCCAGGGAGGAAGCATCCACAACCTCCCTGGGCAACCTGTGCCAGTGTCTCACCACCCTCACTGTAAAGATCTTCCTCCTAACATCCAGTCTAAATCTCCCCTCTGCCAGTTTAAACCCATTCCCCCTCGTCCTGACATTCCCAGACCTTGTCAATAGTCCCTCCCCAGCCTTCCTGTAGGCTCCCTTCAGATACTGCAAAGCCACTCTAAGGTCTCCTGGAAGCCTTCTCTTCTCCAGGCTGCAGAGCCCCAACTCTCTCAGCCTGTCCTCACAGCAGAG
>WAAF01013950.1:15401-43265 GCA_013400475.1 Tricholaema leucomelas
TCACAGTCTCACAGTATCACCAAGGTTGGAAGAGACCTCACAGATCATCAAGTCCAACCCTTCACCACAGAGCTCAAGGCTAGACCATGGCACCAAGTGCCACGTCCAATCCTGCCTTGAACAGCTCCAGGGACGGCGACTCCACCACCTCCCTGGGCAGCCCATTCCAGTGTCCAATGACTCTCTCAGTGAAGAACTTTCTCCTCACCTCAAGCCTAAATTTCCCCTGGCACAGCTTGAGGCTGTGTCCTCTCGTTCTGGTGCTGGCCACCTGAGAGAAGAGAGCAACCTCCCCCTGGCCACAACCACCCCTCAGGTAGTTGTAGACAGCAATAAGGTCTGCCCTGAGCCTCCTCTTCTCCAGGCTAAACAATCCCAACTCCCTCAGCCTTTCCTCGTATGGAGACAGCCCAAGCTATCTAGGCCCTCTGTAGCTTGTTCAAGGGGCATGAAGGGTCTGTTTGACTTTTCCTAGTGCAGAAGCTCCACAGCCTTGTTTTGGAGAGTTGAATGGAAGGTCTAGGCCCTCGAGAAGGGACTCAGCACTCAACAAATGTGACTGACCATATGGATAGTTGACCTGTCAGGCCCTTGTTTGCCAAGAGAGGTTGAAGCAGGGTCATTGATTGTCCTGACCTGGCTTTGAATAGAGGTTTTTCTGTGTTTTCTTGTAATGGGAGCTGTGGGAGCAGTGACAGTTGGATCATAAACCTGGTCAGTGCCTCTGAGGTGTGTGAATGTGTCTGTATAAATGGGATGTGTAGACACACACCTCAGAAGGGGTTGCTGTGCCATCTCAGAAGCCTCCTGGAGCTGTCCATAACACCATGACTGCAGTGTGCCCTGGTGTGTTAGCAAGTGCAGAGTATGAGGGAGTGAGCTTAGTCACAGTTGGGATGGCATCCCAAAATGAAGAGTGAATTTCACTTCTCGTCCCACTGCTCCCTTGATACTCCTTTACAGTTCTGCATTGCTCTCTTGTTCTGCCTAACCTAGAATCTGACATGAGTTGTGTCCCTCCTGGACTCCTTGACTGGGTCACCAGCCTGTTCAAGCAGGAGTTGCTATCTGACACTCAGTCATTTGGAGAGGGAAGAGAGGGAAAGTGACCACCACCTCTCCTGGTAATTCTGTCCCCTCCAGCAGAAGCAGGAGGAGCAAGCCTGACTCTCCAGGACTCATGCTCCACTCCTTTGTCTCATCTCCATCCGCTTCATCTCCTGAGGCAAGGCACCAACTCTTTGTGCTCTGAGCCTGCTCTTTGGCTGCAAGGCAGCATACAAACTCCCTCAGATGAACTCTCCTGAGTTTCAATATGCAAACTCAAGTGGTTCTAGAAAGACTACTAAATCACAGAATCACAGAATGTCAGGGGCTAGAAGGGACCTCAAAAGCTCATCCAGTCCAACCCTCCTGCAGAGCAGGATCACCTAGACCAGATCACACAGGAACACACCCAAGCATGTCTTGAGTATCTCCAGAGAGGAGATACTTTAACATCTTCGTAGATGATCTGGATGAGGGCATCGAGTCAGTCATCAGCAAGTTTGCAAATGACACCAAGCTGGGGGCTGATATGGCTGGGCAGGAGGGCAGAAGGGCTCTGCAGCGGGACCTTGACCGCCTGGACAGATGGGCAGAGTCCACGGGGATGGCATTCAATGGCTCCAAGTGCCAGGGGCTGCACTTTGGCCACAACAACCCCATCCAGAGATACAGGCTGGGGTCAGAGTGGCTGGAGAGCAGCCAGACAGAGAGGGATCTGGGGGTGCTGATTGATACCCGCCTGAACATGAGCCAGCAGTGTGCCCAGGTGGCCAAGAGAGCCAATGGCATCCTGGCCTGCATCAGGAATGGTGTGGCCAGCAGGAGCAGGGAGGTCATTCTGCCCCTGTACTCTGCACTGGTTAGACCACACCTTGAGTACTGTGTTCAGTTCTGGGCCCCCCAGTTTAGAAGGGACATTGAGATGCTTGAGCGTGTCCAGAGAAGGGCAACGAGGCTGGTGAGAGGCCTCGAGCACAGCCCTACGAGGAGAGGCTGAGGGAGCTGGGATTGTTTAGCCTGGAGAAGAGGAGGCTCAGGGGTGACCTTATTGCTGTCTACAACTACCTGAGGGGTGGTTGTGGCCAGGGGGAGGTTGCTCTCTTCTCTCAGGTGGCCAGCGCCAGAACGAGAGGACACAGCCTCAGGCTGCGCCAGGGGAAGTTTAGGCTCGAGGTGAGGAGAAAGTTCTTCACTGAGAGAGTCATTGGCTACTGGAATGGGCTGCCCAGGGAGGTGGTGGAGTCGCCGTCCCTGGAGCTGTTCAAGGCAGGATTGGACGTGGCACTTGGTGCCATGGTCTAGCCTTGAGCTCTGTGGTAAAGGGTTGGACTTGATGATCTGTGAGGTCTCTTCCAACCTTAGTGATACTGTGAGACTGTGATACTGTGAGAAGTTTGAAGCAGAATAGGAACTGAATGAGAAGGAGATGGGAAAAGAGAAGCAGGCAAGGTGAGAGATAGGCAAAGAACCAAAATGAATTAAATGAGGAGGAAGTGTTTAGCAAAATAACAGAATCATAGAATCATAGAATCATCCAGGTTGGAAGAGACCTCCAAGATCATCCAGTCCAACCTAGCACCCAGCCCCAGCCAATCAACCAGACCATGGCACTAAGTGCCTCAGCCAGGCTTTGCTTCAACACCTGCAGACACAGCGACTCCACCACCTCCCTGGGCAGCCCATTCCAATGGCAGAGTTAAAAGCTGGAAGAAAAAGAGGAAGATGAGGAAGGAGAAAAGGGAGTAGGATTAAAAACTGGAGGAAGAGGAAGACTGATAGAAGTGGTTGAACTCAATGATCTTAAGGATCTTTTCCAACCAAACTGAATTTATGATCCTATGGAACTCCCTCAATGTTACTTCCCAGGCTTCACACAGCTGATTGTTGTGGGTCACTGCCCCCTCACCTGTGCTTCACAAGCACACATGACAACAGTGGCCAGGGTTGCTAATCCTTGGCCCTAACAGCTGGAAAAAGTGGACATCTTCCATATTCCCTGTCTCTGGAAGGATGTCAAAGCTGTGTAGATGTGGTGCTGAGGGACATGGTTTAGTGGTGGACTTGGCAGTGCTGGGTTGATAGATGGACTCAATGATCTTAAAGGTCTTTTCCAACCCAACCCATTCTGTGTTAGAAACGTAGCTTGGTGGGATCATACACCTCAAAGAAAGGCATGGCCAGCAGAGGAGCTTGACAGATTCTGGGCTGTCAGAGCATGACTGCAGACAGCACAACAAATGGCTTGGAAGGATAGAATTCAGTTCTGTCCTCAGTGGCTTTTTTCCCTTCCAAATGGAAATCTCATCACATTTTTGTTTGAGGCCATGCCAAATCTGAGTGCTTCCAGACTCAAACGTGGATCCCAGCACCGAGCACTGGCGTCATTCTTGCCAACTGCTATTTCAAGCTGACAAGACCTGTGCTGGTTTCAGATGCTGGCTGTAGGGGTTTCTAGGGGTCAAGGAAAGTGCAATGACCTCAAGCAATAAAAATAGATTTAGATCAATCAGCTGGATGGCTCCTTGGGCTGCCTGTCTGAGGAGGCAGTGAAGCTCCCCCAGGGATAGTCCAGCAGGCTGGAGTTAGTGGGAGTTGAGATTGCACCTGTAATGATCTGCCCTAGAGCCAGGAACAGCCAGGCTTGTCACAATATCTGACTAGGAGCTCTAAGAGAGACTTTTGGAGAAGTCATAGCATCATACAATCAAACAGGTTGGAAGAGACCTCCAAGCTCATCCAGTCCAGCCTAGCACCCAGCCCTGTCCAATCAACCAGACCATGGCACTAAGTGCCTCATCCAGGCTTTGCTTCAACACCTCCAGGCACGGCAACTCCACCACCTCCCTGGGCAGCCCATTCCAATGCCAATCACTCTCTCTGCCAACAAGTTCCCCCTAACATCCAGCCTAGACCTCCCCTGGCACAGCTTGAGGCTGTGTCCCCTTCTTCTGTTCTTGGTTGCCTGGGAGAAGAGACCAACCCCACCTGGCTACAGCCTCCCTTCAGGTAGTTGCAGACAACAATGAGGTCTGCCCTGAGCCTCCTCTTCTGCAGGCTGCACACCCCCAGCTCCCTCAGCCTCTCCTCATAGGGCTGTGCTCCAGGCCCCTCACCAGCTTTGTCACCCTTCTCTGGACACTTTCCAGTACCTCAACATCTCTCTTGAATTGAGGAGCCCAGAACTAAGGTCATGGAAAGACAGGATGCATGGAGTTGGAAGGGACTGACAAAGGTCATCTTTTCCACCCCTCCCTGTAGTCAGCAGGGACACTTCCAACTAGATCAAGTTGCTCAGGGCCCCATCAAGTTTGTCCTTGAGCATCTCGAGGAATGGGGCCTGCACCACATCTGTGGGCAACCTGTTCCAGTATCAACCTGGCATCTTCACTGCAAGTCTAAAAGCCTGGCTCCCAGCATGTCTGGACAACTGGTTTGTAAGGAGTTCTTCACACCACCACACCAACTAGCAGTCAGGTGCCTGATGGACATTTGTCTTACCCAGTGGAAACCTTTCCCCACCTGTGTTCTGTCAGAGGTTCACTGATTGCAATGTGTTTTGTCTGAAACATTTCACTGTGCCACATTCTGATGGGGAAAAAAAATGTTGGTCTGGAAAATTCCTGAGCAGCTTGTCTGGGGCTGTGTGGTGTGAAGCAGGCCTGGGAGTGGGCTGGTGTTAAGAAATACAACTGCATCATGCTGTCCATCCCATCTCCTGGGTGTGACCTCAGCCCAGACCTGAATAACCTGTCACTCTTGGCTGAAGGCTCTGGCATTCTGCCTCTGCTCTTAGCTTCTCTGTCTCTGCTGAGCTTGTTTCTACGGAAGAACATGAGCCAGCAGTGTGCCCAGGTGGCCAAGAGAGCCAATGGCATCCTGGCCTGGCTCAGGAGCAGTGTGGCCAGCAGGACAAGGGAGGTTATTCTGCCCCTGTAGTCAGCACTGGTCAGGCCACACCTTGAGTGCTGTGTCCAGTTCTGGGCTCCTCAATTCAAGAGAGATGTTCAGGTACTGAAGCACGTCCAGAGAAGGGCAACAAAGGTGGTGAGGGTCCTGGAGCACAGCCCTGTGAGGAGAGGCTGAGGGAGCTGGGGGTGTGCAGCCTGCAGAAGAGGAGGCTCAGGGCAGACCTCATTGCTGTCTACAACTCCCTGCAGAGAGGCTGTAGCCAGGTGGGGTTGGTCTCTTCTGCCAGGCAAGCAGCAACAGAAGAAGGGGACACAGTCTCAAGTTGTGCCAGGGGAGGTCTAGGCTGGATGTTAGGGGGAAGTTGTTGGCAGAGAGAGTGATTGGCATTGGAATGGGCTGCCCAGGGAGGTGGTGGAGTCGCCGTGCCTGGAGGTGTTGAAGCAAAGCCTGGCTGAGGCACTTAGTGCCATGGTCTGGTTGATTGGACAGGGCTGGGTGCTAGGTTAGACTGGATGAGCTTGGAGGTCTCTTCCAACCTGGTTGATTCTACAATCCTGTGATTTTATGTTCCATGCTAATGAGGCACTCCTGGCATAGCTAGCTAGCAGCCTATGCTGTGGGAACAACAGACCTTCCTGCCTGAAAATTCAGATGTTCTTCAAGGAGCAACAAGCTTATATGTTTGAAAGGCATAAGTCACTCCTTCAAACACTGCCAAGCTGGAGGCTGGAAAATTCCAGCCATTCTCTGTGTGTGGCATCAAAAACCTGGGTTTCTCCTCCAGCTGAGAATGGGCTTTAGGAAGGGCTCCTCCAACTGCAAGAATGGGCTTTAGGAAGGTCAGAAATCAGGCCACTCCTGTTGACAAGGTGTGAGCTGGCAATGTCCCCTGTCCTAGAAATGTCTCTGGTGGGTAAAAGACATGAACCCAGAAATGAGGCTGACAAAAACCTTTGAATTCTGGCATCCTGACTCTGCCCTGCCACAGGCACCAGCAAAACAGAGCCACATGTTGTCTGAAACTCCACAGGAGGTCTGGAACAAGCTCCAGGACTCACCTCGCACAGGGATGCCCAAGTCCTTTGAGGATGGAGTCCACAGAGTGGCTCCACTCTGGTGCTGTCTGCGGGCTGAGCGGTGACTCTGCTCCCAGCTGCATCCCTGGAGCCCTGCAGGGCTGAGGGATTTCGTAAGGGAGTATTAAGCCCTGTGCAGACAGCCAGAGATGTCTTTGGAGAACATCCCGGTGCTGCCAAGCCAGCTCTGCACCTGCTGCTCGCTGCTGCTGGAGGCAGCCAGCTCCAGCCCCACGGGACCATGGGGTTCGTTTGCTTGCTTGTTTTGCTTCGCGGCTCCACGGTCGGTGCTGTGCTAGGCAGATGGAGCTGCCCTCTGACCCTGCTCTTCTGGAGACACCACACATCTGCTCCAAGCACTGCTTGGGTTTGGATGGGATTCTCCTGTCCAGCCATTGACATACTCAGCTGCCTGACAGTGCCAAAGAGGCTTTCACAACCTCTTGCATGACAGCGGTGGATGGGAGGTGATGATGTCAAGCGTGGTTGCCTCAGCAACCTAACGTCAGGGTGTGTGCAGCCTTTCCAAGAATGCAGTTGTGGGTCAGACCTGATGTGGAGTCACAGCTGCTCTGTGGTGACAAGCTGGGTGAGATCTACATGGTGCTGGGCCTGTTTGGAGACAGGCAGTGAGGTGACATCCTCTGGTCTGCTGCTGTGAATACAGGGAAGGGGGTTTCTGGGGAAGAGCTGAATGTGGTGGATCTCCATAATGGCCCAGCCTTGTTCTGCAGAATGAAACCTGCAGATGAGCACAATCTTAGAGCAGAGAGAGCAGAGAGAAGAGAAGTATAGGAAAGAGCCACAAAGGAATCTGTGAAGGACAGTATGATTAAAGGTCTGATCTTGCTGTGCCACCTCTGGGAGTAGCCACCAGCTAACTTAAGTGCCAGTGGCATTTGCCCAGCAAGAATGCAGTTTCTTTCTGAGTTGGTTTGACCAGATAGGGACACCTAATGGTGGAGGGAAGACAACGGGCTGCTCTTCCATGCCTGACCCACATTTAAAGCAGAGTGGAGACCTCAACCTGAGTAGAAGAGCTTTGGTTGCAGAAAGTTGAAGGAGAGGCAGGGTTGCCCAGCGTGGTGTCACTGATCTGGTTAGAGGGGTTGCCGCAGTCCTCGTCACAGGATGGACACCAGGCTCTGAAGAAGCGAGGGATCTTGGCCTACTTATGCCTTGGAGCTAATGAAGAGCATCCTAGTGGAGAGCAAAAACCATGCTGCAGCAGAGACTGTCTCTTCTTCCAAGTGCAGAGGACAGTGAGCACAGAGAAGCCAGCACACGGTGATCTATAGCAGGATTGGACCATCCTCTGTGATGCCCTTGCCCAATCCCTCAGACAGGTCTGCAGAAAGGTAGCACAGTGTTGGTGTGACTGGAAGAGCTTACAGGGGCTGCTTGGCATGATTTTGGTTCTTCTAATTGCTGCTAGCTGGGATCTGTGTGGACTTAGTTGCAGGAGACTGTCAATTGTAGAGGACAAAGCCTGGCTCAGGCTTGACTCTGTGGTGGCTCAAGTTAGAGGTAAGAGGGTGATCACTGGAGATGTGTTTGAATTACACAAGAGTGGAATCACAGAATCATAGAATTGGGTTGGAAAGGATCCTTGAAAGTCATCTTGCCCAGCCCATCTAAGTTCTTCATAAAGTCACTGAATTGTTTTTAGCTTGAAAAGACTTCTAAGGTCATCGAGTCCAACTGCCAACCCAACACCTCCCTGAACATTAAACCATGTCCCAAAGTGCCATGGCCGCAGGTTTCTTAAACACCTGGAGGGGTGGTGACTCTGCCACCTCCCTGGGCAGCCTGTTCCAATGCCTGACCACTCTTGCAGAAAATAATTTTCCCTAATATGTAACCTAAACCTCCCCTGGCACAATTTCAGGCCATTGCCTCTCATTCTATCACCTGACATTAGGGAGAAGAGACCAACCCCCACATCACTCCATTCTCCTTTCAGGGAGCTGTAGAGAGCAATGAGGTTTCCTCTCAGCCTCCTTTTCTCCAGACTAAACCCCACTTCCCTCAGCTGCTCCGTTCTCCAGGCCTTTCATCAGCTTCTTTGCCCTTCCCTGGGCACCCTCCAGCACCCAGATGTATTTATTTTGTAATGGAAGAAGCAGATTATTCAGGGCCACATCTTGGTGAGCAGGGATCATCAGCCCACAGTAACCATACGCTGTGAAGCTCTCTTGCTGCCATAAATAAAGGTCAAAGGCAAGACACTTCCTGCTCCCTTTGCTGCCACGTGGCTGCCATGTAGTGATTCATAATCTCTACACACAGCTTGGCAAAGAGAGGGGATTTTTTTTTTCATAGGAGCTGTTTTCCACTTGTGCAAGCACAACAAAGGATTTAAAGGGACCTGCTTCCATCCACCTACGCAGCCAGCAGGGTTCAGCAGAAGGGAACTAAGATAAGCAGGACCACGGTCTGTAGATTGAAGTAGACACAAGAAAGAGCTGAGCCTCCACTAGGTTTTAGGGGTCTTCAAGCTGACCAAAGTTTAAAGCTGTGCCTGATTCTGTGTCTGCCTAGCATTTCACAGAGCTCTGTGCAACTGCACAAACACTGATAGGACCGAGAGGCAGAGGGGGAAAACGGATGCTGGGAGATAAAACCTGGCACTGTCTGGATAGGATTGGAGTGGGCTGTGGTCTTCTGGTCTATCTGAGCAGCTTTAGCTGAGAGGTAGACTCTGATAGAGAATAATTTCATTATCTGGGCAGGAATAGGAGAACAATTGTCCATGAATTAAGAGTCTTTCCATGCTGGGTCTGTTCTGTGGTTTGTAGGATGCTTTGAGAGCAGCAGTATCTGCTTGCCAGTACTTAAAGGGGCTGATAAGAAAAATGGAGACACACTTTTAGCAGGGCCTGTTGCAACAGGACAAGGGGTGGTGGTTTGAAGCTTACAGAGGGAGATTTAGACTAGAGAGAAGGAAGGAATATTTGATGCTGAGGGTGGTGAAGTGATGGCTTAGATTGCCCAGAGAGGTGGGAAATGCCCCAGTCATGGAACCGTTGCAGGTCAGGTTGTTTGAGGCTCTGAGCATCCTGCTGTAGTTGCAGATGCCCCTGCTGGCTGCAAGGGGGTTGGGCTGGATAAGTTTTAAAGGTCTCTTCCAACCCAAACCATTTTATGACTCTATGATTCAGACCAACCAGCAACATCAGGTCTTGGAGAGGTGCTGGTACTGGGGTATTTAGCCTGAATGCAGGGAAGAGGAATGACTTTGGTAACACAGCATCCCCCTTCTCAGATCACATCAGATCTGTGCCTCAGAAGGGGAATGACTTTTGTGATGCACTCTCCCCTCTTCTCAGATCACATCAGATCTGTGCCTCAGAAGGGGAATGACTTTTGTGATGCACTCTCCCCTCTTCTCAAATCACATCAGATCTGTGCCTCAGAAGGGGAATGACTTTTGTGATGCACTCTCCCCTCTTCTCAGATCACATCAGATCTGTGCCTCACCTCCTTTTCTGATTTGGTTAAATAACCTGAGAAGAAGTTCCCAATTAGAGCTGGACTGGGATGTCCAGCTCAGGACACGTAATTCCATGAAGGATCATCATTTACCTTGCTGGCTGCCCCATTTCATTTCCTCTCAGTAACATTTATGTGTGTATTCATGGAGAGTTCAGGGAAATGGTGGGAATTCTGTCGTTGGGGTGAATTCACCAGGTGGTCATTTTGGGGTTTGTATCACAGCCCAGCTTAGAAATTCCTCCATGCCAGGCACCATTGAGATGTGCAGCAAGAGCCAGTTCTTGCCTGGGGAGCTGTGGTCTTCTGGTCTACAGGCTGGGCTTGAGTTGAGAGCTGGACTCTAATCATAGAATCATAGAATCAGCCAGGTTGGAAGAGACCTCCAAGCTCATCCAGTCCAACCTAGCACCCAGCCCTATCCAGTCAACCAGACCATGGCACTAAGTGCCTCATCCAGGCTTTGCTTGAACATCTCCAGGGAGATTAATTTTATTATCTGGACAGGAAAGCAGTGTCCATGAAGAAAAAGGACAGGCTTTTCCTGAAGGAAAAGCTGGCTGGGGAAGGAACATCTGGAGGGAACACCCGGGTGGGAGACTTAGAGTCCATGGTCCTACCAACTGAATCACACTGCTGATGTCATTTATTAAGCCTGTTTCCTGGTGAGGAAGAGGCTCTGCACCACACGAGTCAGCAGGCACCGTAATGAATCACCGATGCTGTTTGCTGAGCTGACTCACTGGCGTGGACAGAGACCTTTCCACAGAGAATGTTCTTTGATGAACAAACCCCACTAATTCAGTAGAAAAACTCCAAGTCTCTTCTTGGCATCCTGTGTGCAATGAAAGGAGCATTTTGCTCAGTCAGATGTTGCCTCCTCCTGAGGTCCTGCTCCGTGGCGGTGTGCGGGTGCAGGGTGACCTGAGGTTTCCAGCTGGCAGAACAAAGGCAGAGGATTGTGTTTGCAGGCTGTTTGTTCAGTGTCCCAGTAACAGGACGTTGGGCACCTGGAAATTTTGGCAACCAAAACTTGTATTTCATTTTTTTTTTTTTTTCTTTCCTTCTGAGGCCTAAAACAACTGAGGGAGGGAAAAAATAAATGTAATCTTTTGGGTTTGATTGAACTAAAAAGCAAACTGTGTGAGAGGGTAGGAAAAACTTGTCCAGAGGCAAGCCTCACCTGCTTGCTTAAAAAACACTTGAATGTGGGCTCAGAGGGAAGTGACAGCAGAATGCAGCCCTAGATACTGAATCATAGAGTCACAGAATCAACCAGATTGGATGAGACCTCCAAGCTCATCCAGTCCAACCTAGCACCCAGCCCTAGCCAATCAATCCTGGCAAGGTTGTCTCAGCTCTTCTCAGGGCTGGTCTCACCTCTCAGATGAGGCCAGTGAGGGACCTGGAGCACAGCTCTGTGAAGAGAGGCTGAGGGAGCTGGAGGAGTGCAGCCTGCAGAAGAGGAGGCTCAGGGCAGAGCTCTTTGCTGTCTACAACTACCTGAAGGGAGGCTGTGGCCAGGTGGGGTTGGGCTCCTCTGCCAGGCACACAGAGACAGAACAAGAGGGCACAGCCTCAAGCTGGACATTAGGAGGAAGTTCTTCACAGCAAGAGTGATTGGCATTGGAATGGGCTGCCCGGAGAGGTGGTGGAGTGCCCATCCCTGGAGGTGTTTAAAGGGAAGCTGGATGAGGCACTTAGTGCCAGGGGTTAGTCCTGTCAGTTGGACTTGATGATCCTGGAGGTCTCTTCCAACCTGTTTCATTCTGTGACTCTGTAACTAGACCATGGCACTAAGTGCCTCATCCAGGCTTTTCCTGAACACCTCCAGGGACAGTGACTCCACCACCTCCCTGGGCAGCCCGTCAGGGAAATGTGGAAAAATCCTGTGTGCCGGGGACAAGGTGAGGGAATAGCTGTCTTGTTCTCAGTCAGAACAAGAATCAGTAGCCAGCAAATGAATTCAGTAGGATACCCATGGAGGTGGGTCCTCATGAGCTTCTTGCTGAAGGACATTGTGGATACAAGAAGCTTTAAGAGGTAAATGGGCAAGTGGAAGAGAGATCTGTTGGGACTTACTTGGCAGACAAATCCCATCAGGCTCAAGGCATCATTTGAGCTGAGTATGAAAGAGGAGAGAGAATCCTTGAGCTGAGTATGAAAAAGGAGAGAGAGTTCTGTGGAGAAGTATCCTGTGTGTGTGAACCATCCTGGAGTGCCTGCCCATGGCTACTGGGTTTAGCTATTTTTCTTCCATCTTACTGCCTCGAAACAGAAGGAAACAAACTGAGCCACTGCACCTTGTGGCATCTGACTGGCACTAGAATAGAATAGAATCAATCAGGTTGGAAGAGACCTCCAAGATCATCCAGTCCAACCTAGCACCCAGCCCTAGCCAGTCAACCAGACCATGGCACTAAGTGCCTCAGCCAGGCTTTGCTTGAACACCTGCAGGCACAGCAACTCCACCACCTCCCTGGGCAGCCCATTCTAGTGCCAGTCACTCTCTCTGCCAACAACTGTGAAGAACTTCCTCCTAACATCCAGCCTATACTTCCCTTGGCACAACTTGAGGCTGTGTCCCCTTGTCCTGTTGCTGGTTGCCTGGAAGAAGAGACCAACCCCCACCTGGCTACGACCACCCTTCAGGTAGCTGTAGACAGCAATGAGGTCTGCCCTGAGCCTCCTCTTCTGCAGGCTGCACACCCCCAGCTCCCTCAGCCTCTCCTCATAGGGTTTGTGTTCCAGGCCCCTCACCAGCTTTGTTGCCCTTCTCTGGACACCTTCCAGCACCTCAACATCTCTCTTGAATTGAGGAGCCCAGAACTGGACACAGTACTCAAGGTGTGGAGACACAGTACTCAAGGTGTGGCCTTGAGTACTTGAGTACTTGAGAACCATCATCAGCATCCTCGGTGAGATGCGGCAGGAATGTGTTCTCCACAAGTCTCAGTGGAGGTGATTGCAGGTTTCGAGATGCCCTCAATGCTACCAGGGAGCACCTGATGGAGATGCTATGTTAACAGCTGCATTTGATAACCTTCAAAGGTCTCTTCCAACCAAAACCCTTCTATGATGTATCTTCCATTTTCTTTCCCAAGTTCCTCCCCACCTTTGTCTATTCCTGCCAAAGCAGCTTCCCAAGCTGGGCAGACTCTGGGCCAGAGCAACGTGGCTGTTTTTACGCTCTTGATGTGTCCCAACAGTAGCAGACACCAACATTCTGACTGACACTGATGGATTGCTCTTACCAGTTCCCTTTTCCTGCTTCTCTCCCAGCAACACTAGATAATTTTAGCAGGTTTTTTTCTTTGCTAAAGCCTTGATTTGCCTTTCCTTTGGGGTTCAGGACAAGGCACCTGTTCCCACAAAAGTGATTTGAATGCCAGGTGCCTGCTAGTGCCTGTCACCAGCTGTAGTGTGCTGCTACCTTTCTCATTCCTCACCTCAGTGCCAGGCAAACACATTCTGTCCTTTTGGGATTATATCCCAGAGAGCTGAATGTCACAGCAGGCTGCATGGCTGAGCACAGGAAACATTTGTGCCTGCTATTTAAGAGGAGTAAGTTGCTGGTGTTTCCCTGGGAACCAGCCTGTCAGTCGAGCTTGCTTGACTCCCCTGTTATTAAAATGAAATGTGAAAGAGCAAATGGATGTGTTGTAAGGTTTGGAAGGGGAAAAGGCTCTCTGGATGTACTTTTTACCCCAAATATGTACTCTTCTGTAAAGGAGGAGTGACATTTGAGTGCTTTTTTTCCTGGTTATTTAGATGAGCAGTTCTTCTTTTGGGTTACTTTTGCCAGCAGTGCTGTATCTTCATGCAGAAAACTTGGAGGCTGGCTGTAAACAACACCCTGTGGCTCAGCACTTGCTGGATTTCTGTCTGTGTGCAGGCTGTGCACCACAAAACTGAATCCCTGGCCCCCTGGCACTGGTTTCCTCTGTTGCTTGGGGGTATACCCAGGCCACGTGTTCTGTTGTATTTCATAGCTTCTTTCTTGAGAGCCTTTCCCTTTAGAGCTTCTCCTTTCGTACAGGTTAGGTGAGAGTGTATCTTCCAAGGCTGCCAGTTTTCAAGGCTGCAGGTTATCTGTGGGGCAAGCTATTTTTAGGAGAAGCAGTGCCAGGGCAGCTCGTAGCACTTGGCAGAACACACATGAAGAACACAAAGGCAGCCTCTGTACTGGATTGCTTGTGAGCTGGGTGAGCAGCCCAGAGCCAGGCACGGGCAGGCAGCAGGGCACGGGCAGACCACAGGGCTGACCCCCAGAGGCTGCAGCCTGCCAGTGGGCATCAGTGGGCAGCGCTGTGCCCCTAGTGAGGCTGAGAAGGGGAGACAATAACTGCTGGGATGGGAATGGACACAGTGGTGTGGGCAGGAGGGCTCTTAGGACAGTTATCTGGCCCTTAAGGGGCAGCATCTGAAACAGTGAGATACTGCTAGAAGAGAGATCATAGAATCATTGATCGGTTTGGCTTGGAAAGAACCTTAAAGATCACCTGGTTTTAACTCCTGTGTCATGGGCAGGGACTTCTCCTACAAGGCCCAATCCAGCCTGGTCTTAAACACTTCCAGGCTGTGGAGTCTCCACAGTTCTCTGGGTAACATGTTCCAGCACCTCAGCACCCTCAAGGGGATGAATTTCCTCCTAGTGTCTAATCCAAACTGAGCTTCTTCCAGTCTGAAGCCATTGCCTGTTACTCCATGCCTTTGTACAAAGTTCCTCTCCAGCTTTCCTGCTTCCCCACATCAAATACTGGGAGGTCTCCCTAGAGCCTTCTCTCCTCCAGGCTGAACAGCCCCAACTCTTCCTTTCTTCATAGCAGAGCTGCTCCTCCCCTCTGATCATCTTTGTGGCTTCCTCTGGACTCACTCCAACAGTTCCATGCCCTTGTGTTGAGAGGCTCCAGAGGTGGGCACAGAACCCCAAATAAGGCCTCACCAAAGCAGAATATAGAGGGAGAATCCCCTCCCTCCACCTGCTAGCTGTGCTTCTTTTGATGCAGCCCAGGAGATATGTCAGCTGCAAGTCTTGCTGTCAAATGGCCAGTTCTAGGCATCAAAAATGAGACTCCTAGGACTAGTTTGCTTTTTTACACTGTTCTCACTGCAGCTGCCACTCCTTGCACTTCCATGTGACCTGCTGTGAGATAAGGCAGAAGCTATGCTGCTGTCATTGGCAAAGCCTCCTCCCAGATTTCCACATTCAGTTCTGTTCCTTTGTGCCTCCCAGTTTTTCATTTCCTGGATGCTTTATGTTCAGAATGGTTTAAGGGATTGTGGTTTCATGCAGTTGGTGACAAAGTGGAGTAAAAGTGCATAACTGCTTCTTTATGAAGTCACACTAGGTGGGATAGGACTTCCCTGGTGATGAGTGAAGAATTATGTGCTAGAGGTGTATAAAAGAGTGGGGAACTTGTAAAGGAGTCAGATGTTCACTGTCTCTTCCAGTACATCAAATGAAGAGATGGAAACAAACTCTAGAGAAGGATCCTAAGCAGGGAGAACCCATGTCTGTCTGAGCACAAGAAAGAGGTGAATCTGTGGCAGCATGGCCAGAGGAAGCCAAAAATTGTAGAATCAAGAAGGTTGGAAGAGACCTCCAAGCTCATCCAGTCCAACCTAGCACCCAGCCCTGGCCAATCAACCAGATCATGGCACTAAGTGCCTCAGCCAGGCTTGGCTTCAACACCTCCAGGGATGGCAACTCCACCACCTCCCTGGGCAGCCCATTCCAATGCCAATCACTCTCTCTGCCAACAACTTCCTCCTAACATCCAGCCTAGACCTCCCCTGGCACAACTTGAGACTGTGTCCCCTTCTTCTGTTGCTGCTTGCCTGGCAGAAGAGACCAACCCCACCTGGCTACAGCCTCCCTGCAGGGAGTTGCAGACAGCAATGAGGTCTGCCCTGAGCCTCCTCTTCTGCAGGCTGCACACCCCCAGCTCCCTCAGCCTCTCCTCACAGGGCTGTGCTCCAGGCCCCTCACCAGCTTCATTGCCCTTCTCTGGACACAATCTAAGGGCTAGGATCCTGCTGTGAGGCCAGGCTGAGAGAGTTAAGGTTGTTCAGCCTGGAGAAGAGAAGGACCCAAGGTAACCTTCTTGTGGCTTTCCAGTATTTCAAATGGGGTTAATCAGACATCTGGGGACAGACTTTTTAGCAGGATCTGTTGTGACAGGAGAAGAGGTGACAGTTTGAAACCAAAAGAAAGAAATTTATACCTGATAGAAGGAAGTCAACACTGGCCCAGGTTGCCCAGAGAAGTGGTAGATGCTCCATCCCTGGAACCATTCCAGGTCATGTTGTTTGGGGCTCTGAGCAACCTGCCCTAGTTGCAGTTGTCCTTACTGACTGCAGGGGAGTTGGATTAGATGACATTTAAAGGTCTCTTCCAACCCAAACCAGTCTGTGATTCTATGCTTCACGCAGTCCCTGAGCAGAAGATAACTGGGAGCTGAGAGGGTTGACTCTTGCTCTTCCCCTTGTGGAGGCAGCATGCTGACTTAGCTCTCTGTCTGCAGCTGAGAGTTCTGTTCTTTACTGCCAGCCCTGTTTTTCTGCCTCTGTCTTTTCCACCTTTCTTCAAAGGTCTCTGCTCTGCAGTATGCCTGGGGTGGTGCTGTCCTTCCTCTTGTCTCCTGGACACAACTTTCTCCAGGACTTTTGAGAGCTGCAGCAAAGTGCAAGGGAAAAGGGCACATCAGAAAAGCTTGCCCTGCCTGAGATGGGATCTGTAGCCCTGCTCACCTGGTGTTGGTGGGGATTGAAGCCAGGAAGGGTTTGTCTGCTGTGCACTTCCTTTCTCCAGTAAGAACAGATGATGGCCTTGGCTGTACTGCCTCAGGTTGTTGCCACCACTCATGCCAGAGAGTCCTGCAGCATTTATGCAGGCCATGTAAGGCATAGGAGTTGTCCAATCTCCTTCCCAAAGGAGCAGCTGTGTACAAAGAGGCACTGGAAGACAGCTGTAGGACAGCAGAGCCCACGGCCAGCATGCAGAGGTGCCTTTGTGGGGGGCTCTCTGTGTGTAGGACACTGTGATGTCCTCTAACCTGCTTTCTGCCTGTGCTCCAGAGAAACTCTTTCAAGTTTTGCTAATCCAAAAAGGGAACTTTAGCTATGAGAACTCACAGAAATGGAGCCACTGAAGACTTGTAAATTTAGCAGAGAGGAGGCTGCAATAAGAATAATTATTTGGGACTTGAAGCTTGACAGACACAAGATAGAAGCAGTGACACACCTCAGGCATTCAGGATGAATGCTCACTGCATCCTTTCTTGAGGACTGCAATGGATCTGCCACATGTAGAATCATAGAATCAACCAGGTTGGAAGAGACCTCCAAGCTCATCCAGTCCAACCTAGCACCCAGCCCTGTCTAGACCATGGCACTAAGTGCCTCACCCAGGCTTTGCTTCAACACCTCCAGACACAGCGACTCCACCACCTCCCTGGGCAGCCCATTCCAATGCCAATCACTCTCTCTGCCAACAACTTCCCCCTAACATCCAGCCTAGACCTCCCCTGGCACAACTTCAGACCACGTCCCCTTGTTCTGTTGTGGGTTGCCTGACAGAAGAGCCCAACCCCACCTGGCTGCAGCCTCTCTTCCTGTTGTTGAGATTGGATACTTTTCTCAGCAGCTATATCCTGACAGGAATCTATGTAGGAAGGTGCTGAAGCCTGTTGCCCATGGATATTAAAAGAAATCATTGTCTGAGCTGTGTCATTCTGGAAATCATCTTCCTAGATGGGAATAGGGAAGAAAAAAATACAGCTGTAGGGGGAATTTCAGGAGCTCTCCTCTCCACCTGGGCTTGCTTTGTTTCTAACTGTGAAGGTGAGCTGGGTGGTTGTTCACAGGCTCACAGGATGTTAGGGGTTGGAAGGGACCCAAGGAGATCATGGAGTCCAACCTCCCAGCCAGAGCAGGACAACACTATCTAACACAGATCACATA
Source organism: Tricholaema leucomelas (assembly GCA_013400475.1). NCBI lineage: Eukaryota > Metazoa > Chordata > Aves > Piciformes > Lybiidae > Tricholaema lacrymosa > Tricholaema leucomelas. Next base: position 32,891 of record WAAF01013950.1, read on the forward strand.
GATCCGTGTCTAGTTCGGTTATCAGCACAGGGAAATATTTCTGCTGGGTCTCCCTGTCACTTGGCTTGTCAAACAATGACTGAATAGCAAATGTCACCATTACTCATGCCTATGAATTGCTGCAGCTGCTCTAGAATGACTGGAAGGTCACCAGGTGTTTTAGCAAAGGGCAAGACTCTCTGAAGTGACTTTTGAAACCACCTGTAAGCCGGAATAATCCTTCCAGAGGGAGGCTGCTGGGCTTCCAGACTCCCTTTGTAGCCTTGTACAGCCTTTTATTGACTTATTCATAGAATTACAGAATGGGTTGGGTTGGAAGGGACCTGAAAGATCATTCAGTTCTAAGTCCCCTACTATGGGCAGGGACACCTCACATTAGCCCAGGTTGCTCAAGGTCCTGTTGAAGCCTTGCCCTGAACTCATCCAGGAAGGAAGCATCCACAGCCTCCCTGGGCAATCTGTGCCAGTGTCTCACCACCCTCACTGGAAAGAATTTCTTCCTCATCTTCAGTCTAAACCTCCCCTCTTTCAGCTCAAAGCTGTTGCCTCATCCTGACACTACAAGCTCTTGTGCAAAGTCCTTCTCCATCTTTCCTGTGGCCTCCTTCAGGTACTGGAAGGCTGCTCTAAATTCTCCTCAAAACCTTCTCTTCTCTAGGCTAAACAGCCTCAACTCTTTCAGCCTGTCCCCATAGAATCATGGAATCAACCAGGTTGGAAGAGACCTCCAAGCTCATCCAGTCCAACCTAGCACCCAGCCCTGGCCAATCAACCAGACCATGGCACTAAGTGCCTCAGCCAGGCTTTGCTTCAACACCTGCAGACACAGCAACTCCACCACCTCCCTGGGCAGCCCATTCTAGTNTCAGCATTTATGCTGAGGGCCCCAAAACTGGATGCAGTGCTCCAGGTGGAATCTCAGCAGAGCAGAGCAGAGCAGAGGGGCAGAATTTGTCCTGCTGGTCACACTTGATGCAGCCAGGATATGGTTGGCTTCTGGGCTGCAAGTGACAATTGTCAGGGAATTGTGAGGGAATGGAGGAAAACATTCACAAGAAGCAACCATTTGATCTTTGCCCTTCCCTGTTGTGTTTATGATCAGAAGTCTTGCTTCAGATGCAGCTTGGAGTGGGATTTGGTGTTTATATTAGCCTGCCTCTCTCTCCTGCACCGGATGTGGCTTTGCTTTTTCTCCTGGGAATGTATGTTTTTGTTTGGCTACTCAAGTGTTCCTCAAGTGGGTGAATGAATCATGGAAATTCTGTAGTAGGTAGGGCTGGGAAGATAATAAATCATTCTGTCTGAGCCCTCCTGGCACCTTCGCTTTGTCTGCTCTGCAGGTAAATGAGACCAGTGCCTGGCTAGTAAACCAGCAGTGGAGAGGCTGGAAAAGTCAGCTGGGCTGCTTGGAGCTGCTGTACTGGGATTATTCAACACAGGTATTTCCAGACTGCCCTTAGCTTGGGGGAACACAAGTGGCTCTGCCATCGTGTGTCACCCAGCCCAGAGCAGGGGCCAGCATGCTTATGTCCCAGTGGCAATGACTTCTGGCTCCCCTGTTCTAAGCTACATGTTTTGTGTTTGCTTTCGAGCTGTGTTTTAACTGGACCAGAGCCAGATGTGTGACTAGATGCCCACAGAATCCCAGTGCCATGGTCTAGTTGACTGGATAGGGCTGGGTGCTAGTTTGGACTAGATGAGCTTGGAGGTCTCTTCCAACCTGGTTGATTCCATGATTCTATGATTCCAGCACGGCAGGGATTGGAAGAGATCATCTAGCCCAACCTCCCTGCTAAAGCAGGGTCACCCACAGCAGCTTGGCCAGGATCACAATGTCCAGGTGGGGCTGGAATCTCTTCAGAGGAAGAGACTCCACAGCCTCCCTAAACAGCCTGCTCCAGGGCTCCAGCAGCCTCACACCAAAGAGGTTTTTCCTTGTGTTTAAGTGAAAATCTGAGTACCTGACAAAATTCTGACACGCAACGAGGCCTTTGGCTGCTCTCGGTGCCAGCTCCAAATCGTAGCAGGAGTGGGTGATGTGTAGAGCAGAGCACAGCCTGTGGCTGGTAGCAGATGGCTTTGTGGTGAAAGATTGCTGGCTTCAGGTGGGTAACAGCACTTTTACCTATACCTTTAAATCTGAGGATGAAAAATGCTGTGTGAGAATGGTAAAGAGGCAAAACCTTCTCATATCAAATGTCAGCAATGTGGTGTTTTGGAGCACAGAGAGGTGCTGAATGCTGCCCATTTTTCATTTCCACTCCTGCTCTTTTTTCCCAGGCAGCTGGATCTTTATTTTCCTTAAAAAAAAAAAAAGCTTCATGCCAGGCTTGATCCTCATCTCTCCTGACAGTTCTAGGAATGGGGCATTCTGTTGGTCAATAGGAATCCAGAGGACAGTTGGTTAATGGCTTTAAATCATTATTTTGCTTGGCAGACAGAAAAAAAAACCAAAGACCAACCCATCAAATAGCTCTCCTGGCAAGAATTCAAACACCCCCACACCCAGATATGTTGTGTCCAGGTACCCTTCCACCTGCCTTGTGCCCGCCATGGGATTGTTTGCTAGACTCCCTTCCCCAAGTGAATGTGTGCCAAAGGACTTGGGACCTGAGCTACTTCTGTCTGTCCCTGGGACATCTCGCTGTCGTGCAAAAAATCCCAGCAACCCTCCCAGAAAGAGACCTGCTGGGCAATAACACCTTTCTCTTTTGTTCATGGTATGTAGTCTGAGAGAAGAGCTCATTGCTCTCGGCTCCCTGGAAGGAGGTTGAAGTGAGGTGGGGGTTAGTCTCTTCTCCCTAGTGTCAGGTGATAGAGCAAGGGGAAATAGAATAGAATAGAATCAACCAGGTTGGAAGAGACCTCACAGATCATCAAGTCCAACCCTTCACCACAGAGCTCAAGGCTAGACCATGGCACCAAGTGCCACGTCCAATCCTGCCTTGAACAGCTCCAGGGACGGCGACTCCACCACCTCCCTGGGCAGCCCATTCCAATGGCAAATCACTCTCTCTGGGAAGAACCTAAAATTCTCTGTGAATGACCTAAAATTGTGCCAGGGGAGGGTTAGGTTCCAGCTGAGGAAATATTTCTTTGCTGCAAGAGTGGTCAGGCACGGGAACAGGCTGCCAAGGGAGGTAGTGGAGTCAGCATCCCTGGAGGTGTTCAAGAAACCTGTTGCCATGGCACTCTGGGACATGGTTTAATGGCCACAGTGGTGTTGGGTTGAGTGTTGGACTCAATGATCTTAGAGGCTTTTTCCAACCAAAACAGTTCTGTGCTTCTATGATGATTACATCTTCAGCTTGCAGCTCTTGGTGGTCTTCTCAGGTCTGTTGCACATGGAGGTCTTTCTCTCTAGCTTTTAGGTTACACTCTCAGGATTCTTACATTTCATTTCATTCATAAACCTGTGCTTCAGAGGTTCTTCCCAGGAAAGATGCTCTGTTTACTCTGAATGATGGTTGTTCACAGACCATGAGCTCAGAAAACAGAAGTCAGAGGCATAAAAAAAGTGCTTATTTTAGGATTTCAGGAAATAGCTTTGGAGCCACTCTCTGAGTGTGGCACCAGCATCAGCCATCTCTGCAAATTCCTCCTTCTTAATGTATTGAGCACCACATTAAGCCTGTGCTTGCAAAGTGTTTGAGCTTTCTTTTCCCACAGGTTATTGCCTTTCTCTGTACCCTCAAAACATCTTGCAAGCAATGTCTAGGGCTTTTGAGCTGGCTGGGCTCTGCTGCCAAATTTAAACGGGAGAAAGAGGGTAGAGCCCAGGGGACCCCAGCTACTCACAGCTTTCTAGTTTTAGTTCAAATCCTTCAAATTGCAGCCAAGCAAGCTGAGAGCTAGTGCAGTGCTGGAGCATGGCTGTTTGTTTGCTCTGGAGGAAATAGAAGTGCCATTCAGCAGGAGTTGGCTCACCAGCTTTCCCAGCTGCTGGGTGACTGGCATCTCTCAGGGGTCAGCTTCTCTGTGGGAACAGGCAGCTTGTTCTTCATCACCATGGCTCCTCTTTGGCCTCAGCTAGAGGCAGCTCTGGGGGCAGGTATAGCTCTGTCAGATGCTGAAGACTAAGGGCAGGAAATCCTGGCTTCCCCTCCAGATAGGTAGCTGCAAGTTGCACCACCAAAGCAACCCTATTTGTTCATCATCCCAGACTCTGCCTGTTCTGGTGGGAAAGGCTGCTCTTTCCAGCCAACAAAACCAACCTGGCTGCCAACTCCTCTTTACAGATATCGCTGGCTGAAACAGGTATATGGCTCATTTCCCTGAAGTCCTTTAGTTTGCAAAGCTCTGCTTCCATCTGTAGGCTTGGTAGAGACCCTGTGCTGAGGCCACGGGGCATGTGTGAGAGGGCAGCGCTGCCGCCTCCTCGCCATTCACACCGCAGCACAGCCCAGCACTGCTGGCTAGCTCCAGCAGTGCACAGCACAGGAGCGGTTATCCCTGTGGCTTTGCAGGCTCTGAAACCACCTTTCAAACCCAGTGTGTGGTCAGGAGATGCTCACTGCCCTGCACTGAGGGTCAAATGCTACTGGTGGCTTCAGCATCTGGGTACTCGCAGGTGCTACCAGCGGTGAAGCGCAGCCAGAAGGGTGCAAGGTCTGGAAGAAAGCAAACACTGCCTGTGTGAAATGGCAAAGTTTGCACAGTCAGTGTTTGATATCTGGTTGAAGCTGGGAAACCCAAGCCCCATGTTGTTCTGGCTTTTTTTTTTTCTCCAGATATTTTGGCTGGCTGAGCAACCTCACCCCAGCTGTGCAGGTGTGAACCTCCAGCAGGCAGCTGCATGCGTTTTATAGAGCCTCCAAACGTCTGAAGGCCATTTGCAGACATGACCGTTTCCATCCAAGGCACAGTCTATTCTCCAGACATCCAGAAGTAATTTCAGCCAGGGTTTAATGGGAAAGCTGGAGCATGTCTAAATGTTTCGGCTCAGCTTGGTGGAAACTCCTCCCCTGTGAAGAAAACATTTTACAGTGAGGGTGGTGAGACACAGTCCCAGCTTGCCCAGAGAGGTGGTAGATGTCCCATCCCAGGTCAGGTTGTTTGAAGTTCCGAGCAACCTGCTCTTGGTGGTAGATGTCCCTGCTGAATGCAGAGAGGTTGGACCAGATGACCTTCATTGGTCCCTTCCAAGCCAAAGCATTCCATGATGCATCCCATATGTTACACATTGTTTGGTCCTGGTTGCAAACTTTCTGGAAAGAGGCTAGAATTTAATCAAACCTGCTGTTTGGGAGGCTGCTGCTTGGAGACAAGGCTGCTGCAGGCAGCTGCAGGAAAGGCAGCAGACTCGGAGGCAGGAGGACCCTGTCTCTTCTGCTAAAGGGCTCTGTATCGCCTCTCCCAGTTTGTTACACTGTAATGAGATCTTTCTTGCTCTCTGCCTGAAGGCATTTAGAATCGTTCTGAGGTGTTGGAGCGGCTCCAAGAAGAGCAATCAAGCTGATGATGAGTCTAGAGCACAAGTCATGTGAGGAGTGGCTGCCATAACAAGCTCCTGGCACAGCTGGCAGCTCCTGCTTTGGACAGATTCACTCTGATATGGGTCAAGAACTGACTGCAGTGAATGGTGCCACATCCAGTTGGCAGCTGGCACTAGTGGTGTGCCCCAGGCATCAGTGCTGAGCACAGTCCTGTTCAATATCTTTATTGATGATCTGGAGCAGGGGATTGAGTCCATCAATGACACCAAACTAGGAGCAGGTGTGGAGCTGTTGGAGGGTAGGAGAGCCCTGCAGAGGGACCTTGCCAGGCTGGATGGGTGGGCAGAGGCCAATGGGATGAGATTTAACAAGGCCAAGTGCAGGGTTCTGCACTTTGGCCACAACAACCCCAAGCAGTGCTACAGGCTGGGGACAGAGTGTCTGAGAGCAGCCAGGCAGAGAGGGACCTGGGGGTGCTGGTAGAGAATAGCTGAAGATGTGGCAGCAGTGCCCAGGTGGGCAGGAGAGCCAATGGCATCCTGGGCTGGCTCAGGAACAGTGTGGCCAGCAGGACAAGGGAGGTTCTTCTGCCCTTATTCTGTACTCAGCACTGCTCAGGCCACACCTTCAGTGCTGTGTCCAGTTCTGGGCTCCTCAATTCAAGAGAGATGTTGAGGTACTGGAACATGTCCAGAGAAGGGCAACAAGGCTGGTGAGGGGCCTGGAGCACAGAGGCTGAGGGAGCTGGGGGTGTGCAGCCTGGGGAAGAGGAGGCTCAGGGCTGACCTCATTGCTGTTTACAACTACCTGAAGGGAGGCTGTAGCCAGGTGGGGTTGGTCTCTTCTGCCAGGCAACCAGCAACAGAACAAGGGGACACAGCCTCAGGTTGTGCCAGGGCAGGTCTAGGCAGGATGCTAGGAGGAAGTTGTTGCCAGAGAGAGTGATTGGCATTGGAAGGGAAGGTTGAGGTTGGACATGAGGAGGAATTTATTGTCTGATAGGGTTGTCAAGCCCTGGAACAGCCTGCCCAGGCAGCACTGGAGTCCCCTTCCCTGGAGGCGTTTAAAAGCCGTGTAGATGTGGTGATGAGGGACACAGTTCAGTGATGATCTGGCACTGCTGGGTCAACAATTGGACTCCGTGATCTTAAAGGCTCCTTTGGTCATCTAGTTTGACCCTGCTGCAGTCAGCAAGGACATCTTCAACCGGAGCAGGTTGGTCACAGCCTTGTCCAACTTGACCTGGAATGGTTCCAGGAATGGAGCATCTAGCACCTGTCTGGGCAGCCTGGGCCAGTGCACCTTCAGTGTCAAACATTTCTTCCTTCTCTCTAGTCTGAATCTCCCTAATTTACAGCCATTTATGAATGTCCATCCCGTATCAGCCAGGTTGGTATGTCTGAGGGTCAACACCAGGATGCAGGGAAGGCGTTCTGCTGGCTGCAAGGGATTAGAACTGGATGACCCTTAAGGTCCTTTCCAGCCCAACCCATGCAATGGTTCTATGATCTCCAGTGCTTTCCCCTAGCAGGCCTGTCCTAAAGAAGGAGCCGAGGCTGTCCTAACCCCAGGGCAGGATTTACTCATCCCATCTCGGGATTCATTAATCGCGAGGCTTTGGCGTTCGGGGGGGTTGCGCTGGCTGCTCTCCCTGTCCTGCGCAGGGGAAAACCGCAACCGCCCGCAGGCCGCGCCGGGCTGGAGCGGGTGAGGAGGAGGAGGAGGCAGGGAAGGAGGAGGAGGCAGCGGGGTGATCCTTGAGGCGGAGCCGGGGCGGGCCGAAGGGGAGGCGGCTGGAAAACAGGCCGGCGCTGGTTCTCGCCCCGCAGTGCCAGCAGCCGCAGCCGCCGCGCCGGGAGCCGCTGAGCCGCGGGGAGGGGAGCGAGGCGCTGAGGCGAGCCGGGCGGGCGGCGAGACCCCGTCTTCTCCGGCCACCGCAGAGAGAGGTACGAGGCGAGGAGGGAGGCGGCGGCCCCGGCGGCTCGCTGCCCGCCGCCTGCCGGGGTTTCCCCCTCGGAGAGCGGGCACGGCCGTCTCGGCTCCCCGGCCCCTGCGCCCTGCCCTCGGCGGGCACCTGCCGCGCCCGGCCTGTCACCTGCGGCGCCGTGGGCAGCCCACTCTGCCCTCCGCACAACGTGCCCAGGAGGGTTTCCAGCCTGCAGTGGGGAGAGGGGTGGTGGTCGCCGTAGGGCAGAGCGGGTGCCGTTTGCCTCGGGGGGCTGCCATGGAGCCCTCTCCCACACAGGCAGCTTCATACAACCGCCTCAGAAACGTGCGACCCTCGTTCCTCTGCCCCCCGACCCCCGGCGGGAGCTGTGCCCAGCACAAGTGGAGAGCATGGCGGGGTGGGGGGGAGTTTTTATCCCCTGCCGTGTGTCTAGGGGAGAGGATCAGAGCAGCTGCTGAGGGGATAGGCGTGTTGGGGTGTTTGAGGGTGTTCTGTGCTCTCGGTGCGGTTGTCTCAGCCTCGCACCCGCAGACGAAGCGCGGCCACACGCCTCTCCGCTCTCTCTGCCTCAGCCTTCCAGGTGATGACAGGAGGAACAACGAGGTTAAGTAGGAGAGTCGCCCTGGTCTGATGCGGGAGGTGGGATGGAACCCACGAGCTGCCAAGACTCGCAGTTCATTTGCGTTTTGCTGTTACTCGCTCATGCAAAGCTGCTACAATAACTGGGGGCTTGGCACTTCATCCCGTCTCCTGCTGCCGCTCGCATCCACTGACTCCTGCAGAGCTCTGCTGTCTTTTAAACCGCTGCTGTGGATGAAGGGTTAGTCCTGGACCTGCGGTAGTGAGATGCACGAAGTCATTTATCAGTTACCAGACCTGACCTCAGAACAAAGTTTTTTAGCAGTCCTGAGAACTACAGCTGCTTTGCTGGATCCTTGCTCTCTGCCCGGCCCTGCAAATCCCTTGCGTGGTGTATAGGCAACGCTGTCTGAAACGCAGCGCTGGGGCCAGCTGTAATTGCCCTGATACATGAGATGTAAACACAAGCTTTAGGTAAAAGTGAAACCATATGTATCGGCTAACACAGCCACTCCGCCGTCCGGCACAGGCAGAGCCGAGTCCAGAGCTCTGTCCTTAGCTCACCCTGTTGATCCACTTTTCCCTCACAGCCTGTACGACACAGTCCTGTTCCCGGGAGTTACCAGACAGGTTTAGTGGAGGAGGAGAAATCAGCCTCGGAGCGTTTCTGCTCCTTGTGCAAGAACGCTCCTGTGTTTTCAGTCTTCTACGGGTGTTTTATTGACTTAGTGATAACGTTTTGCTCTTGTAGGTCCTTTTCCCTTTCCAGATTGTTAGCCCAGCTCTTACTAATCTTTTATGGCACTGCTGTGGAACACATGTACAGCATTGTTCAGCAAGGAGCAAGGTCTGTAGTTTCAGCTGGCTTTGCCTCTAAAAAAGACAGTGCTGCCTTTCCCTTGTACTCCTGTTGTGGAGCTGGACTGGGAAAAGAGATTTGAATGACTACTGACTTGGCAAGAAACTGATGGTCCTGGGTCTGGCTCAGTGCCTGAACCTAAGTCATTGCATAGCTGCTCAAATGCTTACCTGAGCATCTTTGGGTTTAGAGGAGCATCAACATGGTATTTTGGCCCCACAGTACATTGAAATAGGAGCAGAGACCTGCATCTGTTAGTCCTGAAAATGCTGGCTAATGTTGTGTACCGTGGTCATTCATCTTGCTCCATGCTTTGGGTGTGTGAAGCAGCTGCTCTTGAGCTCTACTGCTTTGTGCTGTGCATTCTTGAAGTGGTGGAGTGTGTGGCTGGAACACCACAAACACTCCACACATCCTGGGAGCCTCTGTCCTCTCCTCTGCCATTGCTGAAAGCACTCCTGGATAAGTCCTCTCTACTTTTCATATCAAAGGCTTTTTCTCTGATATGTCTCTGCCACCAAAATGTGCCCAAGCTTATTTTGGTATCTCTGAAACAGACCTTTCCTGGAGTTGGGGAATCTCTGTTGGCTTTGAGGGGTTGGAGAAATTGAGATAGCATCTGAAATCTCTATCAAATTGCTAACGTTCCTCACAAACAGGGCACTTAGCAGTTTGTGGGCTCCCTACAGGACCCTTCGGTCTAAAAGGTGCTCTTGTACTGATCTCCACCTTAGTCAAGAAGCATGGTTGGATTCTGCACAGTCCTCTATCTGCTGAAGGTAGTGGACTTCTGCTCATCTCTCCCTCAGAAGTTGGGAAGTTGTTCCTGCTCCTGCTGCAAAAGTGTCCTCTCAGCACCAGTTACATTGCTTTTTATTTTCTCTACCTGTCATCCCTTCTAACAAAATCTGAACTTCAACTAATTTCCTGCTGGCCCACATGAGGGTCTAAGCAGAACGATGATGCTGACTGCTGAAGTAGGTGGGTTTACTTGATGTGATTGGCTTACATTAAAGATAAAGAAGTAGAAATTATTTTCTCCTTGCCTTTGAGGAAGATTAAAACACAGCCTCTTGTATTTCACAAACCTAACTGCTGTCTCCTTCTCTCAGTCTCTGTAATTAACAGACCAGAAAATGGAAAAATGTAGAAATGCCCTTTCCCAGCGGCCACAAACAGTAGGCTTCTCCAGAAGTTAATGAATTCAAGTCTATGGAAATTAAATAGCTGATTTTTCTTGAGCTGCCTTGGTGAGCTAAAGTGTTGTCAGAGTAGTAAACAATAAATTAAAGAAGTATAAAGATTGCCTCTTGGAAATAGAGTGAAGAATGGGTTTGAACTCTTCCTTTTCAAGAGAGCATCTGAATGTCTCTGCCTTAAGGATCTGCTCTCCTCTACTTGAGTGCAAACATGAATCTGTAGCACAGCAGTGATGTGAGTGAGGGATAGTAACTGTCCATGGCTGAGGAGCAAGGAGCTCTGTCTTGGATGGTGGATTCAAGCTAGGAGCAGGTGTCAATCTGTTGAAGGGTAGGAGAGCCCTGCAGAGGAACC
>WAAF01013950.1:43279-87608 GCA_013400475.1 Tricholaema leucomelas
CTGTGTCCAGTTCTGGGCCCCTCAATTCAAGAGAGATGTTGAGGTGCTGGAACATGTCCAGAGAAGGGCAAAAAAGTTGGTGAGAGGCCTGGAACACAAACCCTATGAGGAGAGGCTGAGGGAGCTGGGGGTGTGCAGCCTGCAGAAGAGGAGGCTCAGGGCAGACCTCGTTGCTGTCTACAACTACCTGCAGGGAGGCTGTAGCCAGGTGAGGGTTGGTCTCTTCTGCCAGGCAAGCAGCAACAGAAGAAGGGGACACAGTCTCAAGTTGTGTCAGGGGAGGTCTTGGGTGGATGTTAGGAGGAAGTTGTTGTCAGAGAGAGTGATTGGCATTGGAATGGGCTGCCCAGGGAGGTGGTGGAGTTGCCATCCCTGGAGGTGTTGAAGCAAAGCCTGGCTGAGGCACTTAGTGCCATGATCTGGTTGATTGTCTAGGTCTGGGTGCTAGGTTGGACTGGATGAGCTTGGAGGTCTCTTCCAACCTGTTTGATTCTATGATTCTATGATTTCTCTGACTCCTCAGAGTAGGAGGATGGTGGGAAGGAGCTGGGGGCCATGGAGCAGATCAGTTACAGATGGAAGTCACAATGAGCAAGGCAGATTCTCAGCTGTGGGGAGCCCAGAGAGCTGCATTGGTGTCAACAGAGATGATTTCAACTTGTGGGGAACCTCTGGGTTTGGTTTCTTGAGCTTCTTTTCTCCAGCAGGCCTTTAAAGACCTGAAAAGTCTTTATAACAGCTTGGAAATGTCATTCAAATCCATTTTGTTTTTATTTAGTTATTTTTTTACCTACTGAGTTCAAAGGCAGGAACTACCTTTTAAGTAGTAAGACAACATTTGTTTTCCTGTCTGACAAAGCAAATGAACCAAATGGCCACAGATAACTGTTGAAGAAAGGAGGTGGGGTGGTGGTGGTGATTTCTTCATTCCTTCAGTGTTCATTGCTCTGCACCACGCCAGCTTTCTCTGAAGTGTTGTCCTCCAGATTGAGCCGAGTGGCATTTAACAGCATAGGCTGCTGGCGTGCTTGGAATGGCTGAAAGATTGGACAGGAGATGATGCTGTTTGCACACTTGGAGGAGAGGGGAGGGAAAAAAAATCATGAAACACTTTGGTTTGTGTCATTGCTGCTGTCAAGTACCTGCTAAAGCTGCCTTGCAGCAAATGCGTCCAGAAAATACCAGGTGTGAAGCTCAGCAGGTAGGTCTGGCCTGGCCCTAAGCATTTTTCTCTTCCTGAGTTCTGCTCAGTTTAATTCATTGTGCAGGGCAGGCAGGGAAGGGTTTTTCTCCCCAGGTGTAGGTTCCCAATGTGCTGACCTCTTGTGTCTGAACCCGAGTTGAAACTCTTGTCTCCATGGGCATGCACAGAGCCACGGAATTGCTTTGGTTGGAACTGACCTTTAAGGTCATCAATTCCATTCTATAACTCTACCGAGGCTGCTGCTAAACCATGTCCCTCTGTCTCCTTGAAATACATCTAGGGATTCAACCATCTCCCTAGGCAGCCTGTTAAAGGCCTTGATTGACAACCCTCCCAGTCAAGAAATTTCTTCTAATGTTCAACCTAAACCTCCCTTGGTGCAGCTTGTGGTCATTTCCTCCTCTCCTGTCATTTGTTACTAGGGAGAAGACCTGGACTCAACCTACTTTCAGGGAGTTGTAGAGAGCAAGAGAGTCTCCCCATAGCCTCCATTTCTGCAGGCTGCACACCCCCAGGTCTCTCAGCTGCTCCTCACCAGATCTGTTCTCCACGTCCTTCACCAGCTTTGTCCTTTGGACCCACTCCAGCCCCTCAATGTCCTTCTTGGAGTGAGGGCCCCAAAACTGAGCCCAGTACTCACACTGTGGCCTCACCAGTGCTTGTTTCAGGACAATCACTTCCCCACTCCTGCTGGCCACACTGTTTCTGATCCAGGCCAGGGTGCTGTTGGCCTTCTTGGCTACCTGAGCACACTGCTGGCTCCTGTTCAGCCGGCATGTTCCAGGATATAGGTGTAACCTCCTGCTTTGATCTCCAGCCTTCTTCTAACAGGATCTTCTGTTTTGGAATCAGTCAGAGTTGTGATCCCAGTGGGCTCTGCCAGGAAGTTGTGCATCCTCAGTATGTTTGGTAAGCCTTTGGTTGAACTCCTCAATATCACAGACCCTTCTGGAAAGTCTAGGAAGCTGGAAAGAGCTTCGTTTTGCAAGACACTGGCTTGAGCAGTGAAACCACACGTAGATATTTTCACTCTGTTGTCCTATCTCCCACAGCTTGTTTCCTCTCTTGCACAACTGCTCTCCACCCCTGTGGGGACATATTCTTATGGGTGCCTTACACAAATTGAAGGTGCTGCTTCTAGTGAAGGGCTTGGTCCCATTCTTGTCTGTTCTGATGTGGCTGTGGGTGAGAGAGCTCGGTCTGGGAGCCCACGCAGCAGGTAGCAGGTCCTCACTTACTTTTGTAGGGATGTTTTTCAGCTGGATCCAGTCCCTGGGCTGCCCCATGACTTCTGCTCTCAGCACTACACAGACAGGCCTTCTTAAGGACACTGCAAACTTCAGACTTGGTGTTTCCTGGGATTGCAAAACTCTCCTCAGATGTGCTGGGGTGTGCTCACACACCAGTGGGTGTTTACCTCAGACCATTTCTGGTGCCTTGCTCACTGTGTGCTTCCATGGCCAGGCACGGCTGAGAGCTTGGAGGTCAGCTTTGGGTGCACAAGAGCCAGCTGGGAGGAGTTGTAGGGGGCATGCAAGGAAGCAAGAACTCTTAAAGCCTGCCTGCTGCTGGAGTCGATAGGTGAAGCTGTAGCCCTGAGATAAAGATAAGCACTTCAGGGCTGGAAGCTTGTGCCCTGCTGCCTGCTCGCTCTGATCTCCAGGGACACTCTGTCGATTAACGCTCGCAGGAGCTCTGTGCTGTCAGGGACGGAGCAGGCTGGATTCAGTGTCCCCTTTATGGTTGTGGGGAGCTCACACTATCACTTAGAATCATGGAATGGGTTGGCCTGGAAGAGACCTTAAAGATCATTTTGTTCTAATCCTCTCTCTATGGGCAGGGACACCTCACACTAGCTCAGGTTACTCAAAGTCCTGTCCCAGCCTGGCCTCAAACACCTCCAGGGAGGGGCCATCCACAGCTTCCCTGAGCAACCTGTTCCAGTGTCCTTACCTTCACTGTCAATGTTCAGTCTCACCTTCACTGTCAATCTTCAGTCTCAATCTCCCCTCTTCAAGCTCAGAGCCATTGCCTCTCATCATATCACTACAAGCTCTTGTAAAAAATCCCTCCCCAGCCTTCCTGTAGCCCCTGTCAGGTACTGGAAGGCTGCTCTAAGGTCTTCCTGCAGCCTTCTCCAGGCTGAACAGCCCCATCTCTCTCAGCTTGTCCCCCCAGAGGAAGTGCTTCAGCCCTCTGATCATCTCCTTGGCCTCCTTTGGATCCGTTCCAACAGTTCCATGTCTTTCTTGTGTTGGAGTCCCCAGAATTGGCTGCAGTCCTCCAGGTGGGGTTTCAGGAGGACAGAGCAGAGGGGAAGAATCACCTCCCTTGTCTGCTGGTCACATCAGGTGCCTCTCTTTGGACTTTGAGAAGAACTTGTCAAAGGACTGAATGTGATCACTGGGTTTATAGTTCAGCACTGGGTCATTAACCCTTTTTGTCCTCTGATCCCCTTGGGGTGTGATCCAAGATTGTGTGGTGGGCTCCTTGTGTGGGAAGGCATCCATAGTTTTAAGGACGTAGCTGACTGCCGTGGGCAAGAGGGGAGGAAGCTCAGGAGGTTGCAGATCTTGGGGTTCAGCACTGACCAGGTGTTCCTGCATGAAGAGCTGATGCAGGTGGGATTTCTCATGCCAGGCTCCCAGGGGAACAGAGGGAGAGGCAGTGCTGGAGGGCAGATGGGAGTTTCTAATGCTGAGCAGATGACCTACAAGCTTTTACCTTGTTCTTAGCAACACAGACATTTTGCTCAGGGCTTCCCCAAAACATGAAAGAGATTCAGTCCTGGAGAGCTTACACATGAAAATATTGCAGAGAGTGAGAGAAGAAAAGCCTCAAGGGGAAAAAAGAGAGAGCTCTGACTGCAGGATGAGATGTGAAGGAGGCAAAGTGAGAGAAAAACTGCAGGTGTCTTCCTGTTAGCAGCCATCCCTGAGCTCTGGGAAGAGAGAGATTGTCCTGTTGGGAAGGCTGTGCTGGGAGCTGGGGAGCTCCTGTCCACGTGCCTGAGCTGTTAGTCCAGTTGTGTGCTCTCCATATTGCTCCTGTGGGAATGGAGGGAGAAGTTACCCTGTGGGAATGGCCAGCAGCATGAAGTGTTTTGTCATGGAAGGTTTCACTGTGGCTTTGCCTCTTTACCCACTATGTAAACAGGCCACATGTTCTTGGTGCCATCTTTTCCACAGAGATGTGTTTTCCCTGCCTGTCCCAAAGCAGAATGCCTCTGTTGTAAGGTGAAGGTCCTTACCAGCTGCTCTCATTGAGGCAGCTGCCATGATGAGCTTGATTGCAGCCTGGGTGATTGTGCTTTCCTGATGTGACCTCACAGGGAATGTTCATAGAATCATAGAACGGTCTGGGTTGGAAGGGACCTCCGAAGCTCATCCAGTCCAACCTCCTCTGCAGTCAGCAGGGACACCCTCAACTAGATCAGGTTGACCAGAACCCTGTTGAGCATCACCTTGAATATCTGCAGGGATGGAGCCCCAACCACCTCCCTGAGCAACCTGTTGCAGTGTTCCACCACCCTCATATTATAGATCCTGTTCCTAATATCCAGTCTAAAATCTCCTCTAGTTTGAAGCCATTGTCCCTTGTCCTGTCGCTGCAGGCCTTTGCAAACAGTCTCTCTCCATCCTTCTTGTAGCCCCCTTCATGTACTGGAAGGCTGCTATTAGATCTCCCCAGAGCCTTCTCTTCTTCAGGCTGAACACCCCCAGCTCCCTCAGCCTGTTCTTATAGCAGAGCTGCTTCAACCCTCTGCTCATTTTTGTGCCCTTCGTCTGGACCTGCTCCATCAGGTCCATGTCTTTCCTGTATTGAGGGCTCCAGACTCAGATGCAGTACTTCAGGTGAGGTCTCACCTGAGCAAAGCAGAGAGGCAGAGTGACCTCACTCAGTCCTCTGGCCACACTTCTTTGATGCAGCCCAGGATGCCATTAGCCTCTTTTTTCTCTGAAGGGTAGAGTTATTCCTGCCTTTTTAAAGCTGCTCAGATGTAGCTGTGAAGATTATACTGAGAGGAGAGGTAGCACTCAAACATAAAACATGACAAAAAGTGCAGGAACATGACTAGAGCACGAGAAATGTGACTTGCTGAGGCCAGTTGTGTGAGATTCAACAAGGCCAAGTGCCAGGACCTGTGCTTGGGTCACAGCCTCCTCATGAGGGCTCCAGGCTTGGGGCAGAGTGGCTGGCAAGTGCACAGTGGAAAAGTATCTGGGAGCTGACTGAAGATGAGCCAGCATGTGGCCAGGTGGCCAAGAAGGCCACCGGCATTCCAGCCTGGATCAGTAATAGTGTGGCCAGCAGGAAGAGGGCAGTGATCTTCCCCCTGTACTCCACACTGGTGAAGCCACTGGGCTTCCTAGTTCAAGTGGGACAGGGGGTTACTGGGCAGAGTCAACAGAGGCTACCAGAATGAAGAAGGGACTGGAGCATCTGTCTGAGGAGGAAAGCCTGAGAGCCCTGAGGCTGTTTAGTCTGGAGAAGAGAAGGCTGAGAGTGGACCTTATCAATGTCTACAAATACCTGAAGGGTACCTGTCAGAAGGATGGAGCCAGGCTCTTCTCAGTGATACCCAGAGACAGAATGAATGTCAGTGGAGGTAAACTCAATGGCAGGAAACTTCATCTTAACAGGAGAAAAGGCCTTTTTACTGTGAGGATGCTGGAGCCCTGGGGCAGGCTGACCTCCTCTTCTCTTGAGAGATTCCAAACCCACCTGGATGTATTCCTGTGGCACTTGCCCTAAGTGGTCCTGCTTTGCAGTGAAGTTGGCCTTGATGAGCTCTGGAGGTTCCTTCCAACCTGTAGCATTCTATGATTCTATGTCCTTCAGCACCACATCTACACAGCTTTTAGACCCCTCTAATGATGAGGCACTTAGTGCCTTGGTCTAGCTGATTGGACAGGGCTGGGTGCTAGGTTGGACTGGATGATCTTGGAGGTCTCTTCCCAACTGGTTGATTCTGTGATTCTATAATTCTAGGAATGGGGAATCCACCATTCCCCTGGGCAGCCTGTTCCAGGCCTTGACAACTCTTTTATTCCAAACCTGCTTGATGTATTCCTGTGTGACCTTCCCTAAGTGGTCTTGTTTGGCAGGGAGTTTGTCCTTGATGATCTCTGGAGGTCCCTTCCAACCCCTAGTAGTCTATGTTTCTGTGATCTGTGAACACCCCTCACACCTTATAGTGGGCAAGAGCAGGAATTCTGTCCCACAGGTATGTCTCCACACAGAGCTTTTGTATTGAGACAGCTGGAGAAGCTAAAACCAAAATGAAGGCTGGTCTGGACAGGTCTGAAACACTCCTTGGCATCAACTGGTGTTGATTGCAGTGGGAAGAGGAGCAGGTAGGAAGGAGCAGCCTGCTATTGTTTGTTTGAGCTATCTCTGTCTATCTGCTTTGAATTCCTCACAGCTGCCCTGCAGATCTATTGGGTGATGACTTGCACAGTGTGAGCCTCTTGTTGCTCCTGTGCCGTCTCCAGCAGCAGTGACAGCTCATTGTGTTTCCTGGCTCGCTCTTTTTGGCCCCTGATTACTGACACAGGGATATTTACTCATGTGGAAGGTATTTATTTTATTGACAGCTTTTGAGTCTAAAGTACTTGTTAGCACTGAACAGGTGGAGTGCTGTAGGCTACTGAGCAAAATCCCTTGTTCAGTGTTTCTGCAGAATGATGTCATAGAACTGAGGAGTGAGTTAGGCTGCATAGGATGCCTGGAGCCCTCTTACCTGACCTCCTGCTCCAGGCAGAGTAAGAATCAAAGGTAGGTTTCTTGTGAAGGTTTCTGATCAAGCTTCAGACCTATTCCAGTCAAGTGTGGCAGGGTGGTGCTGTGCTTGGTGCTGTCATGGTGAGGAATATTTCCCTCATCCGATCAGAGTTTCCCTTAGTGCAAACTGTGCCCCTTGCTTCCTGGCTTTTTGTTCAGGGTCCCAGAAAGGAGTCTGGCTCCATCTCGTCTGTTACCTGCCAGTTAGGTAGTGGAAGGTAGGAATTGGATCTTTCACTGAACATGAGGCAGCAGTGTGCCCAGGTGGCCGAGAGAGCCAATGGCATCCTGGCCTGGCTCAGGAACAGTGTGGCCAGCAGGACAAGGGAGGTTATTCTGCCCCTGTGCTCAGCACTGCTCAGGCCACACCTTGAGTGCTGTGTCCAGTTCTGGGCTCCTCAATTCAAGAGAGATGTTGAGGTGCTGGAAGGTGTCCAGAGAAGGGCAACAAAGCTGGTGAGGGGCCTGGAGCACAGCCCTGTGAGGAGAGGCTGAGGGAGCTGGGGGTGTGCAACCTGCAGAAGAGGAGGCTCAGGGCAGAGCTCATTGCTGTCTATAACTACCTGAAGGGAGGCTGTAGCCAGGTGGGGTTGGGCTCTTCTCCCAGGCAAGCAGCAACGGAACAAGGGGACACAGTCTCAAGCTGTGCCAGGGGAGGTCTAGGCTGGATGTTAGGAGGAAGTTGTTGGCAGAGAGAGTGATTGGCATTGGAATGGGCTGCCCAGGGAGGTGGTGGAGTCGCCGTGCCTGGAGGTGTTGAAGCCAAGCCTGGCTGGGGCACTTAGTGCCATGGTCTGGTTGATTAGACAGGGCTGGGTGCTATGCTGGACTGGATGAGCTTGGAGGTCTCTTCCAACCTGGTTGATTCTATGATTCTAAGTGCTGCTTCTTCCCCAGATTAAACAAACCCTGTTCCCTCATTCTTTCTGTTCCCTTCCAGTGAGCAGACACCTTAGTGGTGCTCCACTGAGCATGCAGAGTTTGTCCGTGTCTTTTCTGGGCAGCGCAGCTAAAGCAGAATGCAGCCCCCTTGGTGCCAAGAGGAGAAGAGCTGTTTCCCTGAGCTCTTGGCTGTTCTCCTTCCCAACACAGCCCAGTACATGTCTGGCTTTTGTTTCTGGTTCCTGCTCATCCATCCCATCATTCAGGGCATATATTGAGGTGTTGAACAGTGTCCACATCAGTACTGGCTGTTTGTTGAGGAGGGCTGCCAGTTAGGACTTCAGTCTGTTGGCTTTACCTTTCCAACTCAATGACCCAACCAAACTTTAACCACCTTGTGTTGCACCCTTCCAGTCTGTGTTTCTCCATTTGTGGGGGCAGGTTAAGTGTCTCTAGAATGGTCACTCTTTAAAAGATCTGCTTCAAAACAGTGGAAATAGTTGGGTTCAGGTGGACCTGTGTGGGGCTTTCCTAGGGGTCAGCTGTGCTGGAAGGAGAGAGGTGTAAAAGCACAAGGGACTCTGAAAGGAGTTTCTGATTCCTTTTTCTCTGGTGATAAGCTCCTGGATTCTGGCTCTTTCCATCCATGTTGATGATCACTAGCTTGTTTTTAACCACTGATTTTATTTTTTTGCCCTGCTGGATGGAGGAAGGAGACTTCCTTCAGGCTGTGGCCTGCCTGCTTGCCTGGGCTGGTCTGTTCTTAGGAACACGTCTGGCTTAAGCTGAGCCCATTTTGATCTCATACCTGGGGCTTCTTAGTTTTCATTGTTCTCCTCAAGATTCTCTCCAGTCTACTTCTGGAAAAAGTCAATTAAGCTGCATAGCAGGAAGCAGCCAAGGGCAAAACTTTGCAAGGTTTTGCAAGACACAGCTAAGTGCTCTGCTTTCCACAGATCATCACTGCAGGCTGAGGTTTGCTTTTATGCAGCTGTGGGCCAGGATTGAACCTCACAACTGTCCCCTGACCCTCCAAAAGGTTTGACCAGATGATCCTTGGAGTCCCTTCCAACCTGACATTCTGTGATTCCATGAAAATGGCCACAGCCTTCTCTGGAATCTTACTGTAAATTCCTCCCCATTATAGAATAGAATAGAATAGAATAGAATAGAATAGAATAGAATAGAATAGAATAGAATAGAATAGAATAGAATAGAATAGAATAGAATAGAATAGAATAGAATAGAATAGAATAGAATAGAATAGAATAGAATAGAATTAACCAGGTTGGAAGAGACCTCCAAGATCATCCAGTCCCACCTAGCACCCAGCCCTATCCAGTCAACTAGACCATGGCACTAAGTGCCTCATCCAGGCTTTGCTTCAACACCTCCAGGGACATTTCGGCCTTTGTACCTGTAACTTCTCTTTCTTAAGTGTTTCTTCTTGTTGATGTTGGACCAGTGTGTCAAGATGGTTTGGAAACCCAAGCCTCAAGACTGTAGTGCTTGCAAATCCTCCCAGCTGAATCATCCCTGGGGTTTATGGCCATACATTCCAGTCTGTCATCCAAACTGGTAATGAAAAGATTGCTTAGCCCTTCATGCCTGGCAGGACCCACTTCCCAATGCCCCTCCAAAGGAGATAGCAAACCCTTGGTAATTACTATGAGAGTGATGTTGTCAAGCAGCCACTTGATGGTGATTACATCAAGGTTGTGTTTTCTTAGCTAGATCTTGTGGGAATGTGATGCAGACGTGTGTCACAGCTACCAAAGACTGCACTGCTGAATCTCTTCATCACTTCTGCACAGCCTGGCATTTTTCTCCTGCTGCTGCACAGATCCTTTTATTGTTCCATAGATGGATTTTTATTACTATTATATTTTTTTCTGAAGCTAGAAGGGACCTCAAAGGTGTTGAGATCTGCCTCTGTTCACACTGAAAGTTAACTTCACAAGCCATGCCACGTGCTGTGTCCAGTTCTGGGCTCCCCAGTTCAAGAGAGACAGGTTGCTACGCTGGAGGGAGTCCAGCAGAGGCCATGAAGATGCTGATGGGCCTGGAGCACCTCTGTGAGGAAGAAAGGCTGAGAGCCCTGGGACTTTAGCCTGGAG
Organism: Tricholaema leucomelas; assembly: GCA_013400475.1. Classification (NCBI taxonomy): domain Eukaryota; kingdom Metazoa; phylum Chordata; class Aves; order Piciformes; family Lybiidae; genus Tricholaema lacrymosa; species Tricholaema leucomelas. The sequence goes on from WAAF01013950.1 coordinate 53,267, forward strand.
AAGAGCAACCTGAGAGGGGATCTGATCAATGCTGATCAATAGCTAAAAGGGTGGAGGTCATGAGAATGGGGCTGGGTTCTTCTCAGTGGTGGCCAGTGAAAGGACAAGGTACAGTGGGTACAAACACAAAATCTTCTGCTTGATCATGAGGAGAAACTTCTTTGCTGTGAGGCTGCTGGAGCCCTGGAGCAGGCTGCCCAGAGAGATTATGGAGTCTTCTTCTCTGGACAGTTTCTAGTCCCACCTAGACGTTATGATCTGAGGCAGGCTGCTGAAGGTGCTTCAGCAGGGGAGTTGGACTGGATGACCTCCAGTCCCATGCTGGGATTCTGGGATTCTACTCTTATGATTTGTCAGGAGTTTCAAAACGTAACAGTTGTAATCTGACAGCACCAGGAGAGCAAGAGGGAAACAAACGTGGTGTGCTTATGGGTTCCAAATGAAATTAATCAATTACCCCAATCCAGCCTTCAGAGCAGCCTTTGAATGAATCCCAACCCTTGTCTGCAAGGGCTGGAAAGTGCCAAACATGTCTGATGGGCAGCAGCAGTCAGCCCTGCCTACGTGCTGCTACTCAGATCTCGTTAGCTGTCTAATTGGATAACAGGCAGTACACTTCACAACTACATAAGTATATTAAGCTTAATCTGCTTTGCAGCAGGGAGGGGAGGATGTGCTTGGTGACAAATGGACATGAGAAGATGCACAGGGGAGTAATGGTGTAAATGTGATCATCTGTCCCTGTTGCTTCATCTCCAGGAACTTGCTGAGGCAGAGACTTTGTATATCTGCAGCATTTATGTTAACAGTTGAGCCTCAGAGCAGAGAGCTGCCCACATTAGTCATAGAATCATAGAATCAACCAGGTTGGAAGAGACCTCCAAGATCATCGAGTACAACCTAGCACCCAGCCCTGTCCAGTCAACCAGACCATGGCACTAAGTGCCTCAGCCAGGCTTGGCTTCAGCACTTCCAGGGACGGCAACTCCACCACCTCCCTGGGCAGCCCATTCCAATGCCAATCACTCTCTCTGCCAACAACTTCCTCCTAACATCCAGCCTAGACCTCCCCTGGCACAACTTGAGGCTGTGTCCCCTTGTTCTGTTGCTGGTGACTGGCAGAAGAGACCAACCCCACCTGGCTACAGCCTCCCTTCTGGTAGTTGTAGACAGCAATGAGGTCTGCCCTGAGCCTCCTCTTCTGCAGGCTGCACACCCCCAGCTCCCTCAGCCTCTCCTCACAGGGCTGTGCTCCAGACCCCTCACCAGCTTCATCTCCCTTCTCTGGACATGTTCCAGTCCCTTAACATCTCTCTTGAATTGAGGAGCCCAGACCTGGACACAGGACTCAAGCTGTGGCCTGAGCAGTGCTGAGTACAGGAGTAGAATAGCCTCCCTGGTCCTACTGGCCACAGGCAATTCCATTTTTAAAAGCCTTGTTTTTCTAGTAGGATCATAGAGTCTTTTTGGTTGGAAGAGACCTTTAAGATCATCAAGTCCAACCATTAACCCAGCACTGCCAGGTTACCACTAAACCATTTGCCTCAGCACCACATCTACACAGGTTTTAAACCTTTCCAGGGATGGGAACTCCACCACTGCCCTCGGCAGCCTGATCCAGGCCTTGACAACCATTTCAGGGAAGGAACTGTTCCTCATGTCCAACTTGAACCTCCCCTTGCACAACTTGAGACTGTGTCCCCTTGTTCTGTTCCTGCTTGCCTGGCAGAAGAGACCAATCCCAGCTGGCTACAACCTCCCTTCAGGTAGTTGTAGACAGCAGTGAGGTCTGCCCTGAGCCTCCTCCAGGCTAAACCTTTCATGCTTTCTGCAACAACGCACACCAACACCACCCTTATCTCCACCCCAGGCTGCTGTGTATTGTGTAAACTCCCATACTCAGTCCATCATCAGCTTTGAGTCAGGTTAGACTTGGGCCTGGACTTACTGAGGGGTGGAGAATGTTCTGTCAGACACAGCTGATAGGGGAATTCAGAGCTAGGAGCGAGTATTAAATCGGCAGTGCCCTTTTTATCTCTTCAGCTTTAGCTGGAAAAACCCCAGAGGCATAGGTTGTTTTCCTTTTCTTGCATGGGCAATATCTACACATGCCCAGCACCTTCAGGATTGGTTTCCAAACCCAAGATAACCATTGTGGTAGTTCTGACTGGCTGCTACCTGCTGCAGATCAAACCCTCACCTCATCTAATGGATCAAAAGCAGAACTTCTGCTTGGTTGGTCACTGGTGGCTTCACAAACTGATTTTAAGCCCAGACCAGATCACAGGTTCACAGAGTGGCTTAGTTTGGAAGGGACTTTAGCAGCCATCTACTCTAACTCCCGTGCCATGGGCAGGGATGCTTTTCTACTAGACTTGGTTGGTCAAGGCCTCGTCCATCCTATCCTTGAACATCTCCTGGGAGGGGGTGTCCACAAACTCTCAGGACAACCTAGTTCAGTCTCACCACCCTTGTACTGAAGAATTTCTTTGTAATATCCAGTGTAAACCTGCTCTCTGTCAGCTTAAATCCTTTCCTCCTTGTCCTGTCTCTAGACACCCTTAGGACAAGTCCCTTTGTAGCCTTCCTTTAGGCTCCTTGCAGGTATTGGGAGGGAGCCCCAGAGCCTTTTCTTCTCCAGGCTGAACACTCTCAGCTCCCCCAGCCTCTTCTTGTAGCAGAGGTGCTCCAGCCCTTGGATCATCCTTGTGGCCATTCCAGCAGCTCTGTATGCTAAGGACAGCAGATCTGGATACAGTATTCAAGGTTGGGTCTCAGTAAAGCATCATAGAATCATAGTGGCAGAGTCAAGGGGCAGAATCCCCTCTCCTGCCCTGCTAGCCACACTCCTCTTACTGCAGCCCAGCACACAGCTGCCTTCTGGGCTGCCTGAGGACATTACTGGCTCCTGGTCAGCTTCTCATCAACCAACATCCCCAAGGCTCTTTCTTCAGGGCTACTCTCAACCTACTCTGCATCCAGACTGGGTTTGTGCTGGGGGTTGGCTCGACCCAGATGCAGGACCTTGCACTGTGACTCGTTGGGACTGTCTTGATCCAAGTGCAGGACCTTGCACTGTGACTTGTTGAACCTCATGCAGCTGACACTGGCCTACTTCTCATGCCTGTCAGGATCCTTCTAGGTGCCATCCCTGCTCTCAAGGGAGTCCACAGCACACAGCTTGGTGTCATCAGCAAGCTTGCAGTGCTGTATATTCTCAAGCAGACAAGGTAGGGAGGATTCATGCTGTGGTTGTGGCTGAACACAGATGAGCTGGGCACAGAGGAACCAAATGAGGTTCAACAAGGACAAGTACAGAGTCCTGCATCTGGAGAGGAATAATAAACTGCACCACTACAGGTTGGGAGGTGATCTGCTGGAGAGCAACCTGTGGAGAGGGACCTTGGNAACACAAGGAGGAACTTCTTTACTGTAAGGGTCCCAGAGCACTGGAACAGGCTGCCCAGAGAGGTTGTGGAGTCTCCTTCTCTGGAGCCTTTCAAGGCCTGTCTGGATGTGTTCCTGTGTGATCTGTGTTAGATAGGATTGTCCTGCTCTGGCAGAGGGGTTGGACTGAATGATCTGCTTTGGTCCCTTCCAACCCCTAACATCTTGTGATCCTGTGGGCTGTCTTTGTAGCAGCATCCTTGCTGCTAAGAGTTAATGTATTGGTCTCCACCTCCATTAGGGTCTTTAAGCACTACTTTGTTTCCTGAGCCCAAGTCGCAGAACATCTCAAGTTGTGCCAGGGCAGGTCTAGGCTGGGGGTTAGGAGGAAGTTGTTGGCAGAGAGAGTGATTGGCAGTGGAATGGGCTGCCCAGGGAGGTGGTGGAGGCACTGTCCCTGGAGGTGTTGAAGCAAAGCCTGGATGAGGCACTTAGTGCCATGGTCTGGTTGATTGGCTAGGGCTGGGTGCTAGGTTGGACTGGATGATCTCAGAGGTCTCTTCCAACCTGCTTGATTCTATGATTCTGTGATCTTAGGTCTGGAGTTAGAGGCCTTGAGCTGTGACAGGTGATGCTTTGGAAAGCTGTGCAAAGGTCCTGCTGTCTGCCCAAAGCTGTGGCCTGTGTTTCAGGAAGGGACATTGTGAGCAAGAAGGAGCAGTTGGGGATCACTTGGCCCCCAGCGAGTGCTGGCCTGTCCATAGGAACACTGCTGGAGAATGTTAATTGAGTCCCTTTTTAAATGAAGGAGGCTTTGCTTCCTTCCCAAGTTTTCAAAACACATTTCCAAACTACAGAGCCTATGTTTCATTCAAGTGTAAATCCTTTCTCCTTAACCTGGAAGTTATCCCAGAAAAAAAGAGCTGATCCATTCACTGCAGGACAGAGCCTTGTGCTTGTGGGGCAAGAAAAGAAGTGGCTCAAATTGTCCAAACAGGAAGGGACTTAAGAAAAGACAAGAGTGGAGCTCTCATTGAAGTTGAAACAATCGTCATACAAACTCCACTCTATCTCTCTCTTGCTTTTGAAGCCTGGCACAAGGATTGAAGTGTCTGCTAAATCTAGAAATGACAGTTTTTCCCCTTGCCAAGGTGCCAGCCTCTCTCTGGGCTTGGGTGCATTTCAGCCTGCACTCAGGGGATGGCTGCAGCCCTTTGATATTTACTAGCTTGTGATCTCACAGGCTCACAGGATGTTAGGGGTTGGAAGGCACCCAAAGAGATCATCCAGTCCAATGCCCCTGCCAGAGCAGGACAATCCTATCTAACACAGATCACAGAGGAACACATCCAGACAGGCCTTGAAAGGCTCCAGAGAAGGAGACTCCACAACCTCTCTGGGGAGCCTGTGCCAGTGCTCTGGGACCCTTACAGTAAAGAAGTTCCCCCTTGTGTTGAGGCAGAACCTCTTTTGCTGCAACTTACACCCATTGCTCCTTGTCCTATCCCAGGCAGCAGTGAGCAGAGCCTGTCCCCCCACTCCTGGCAGCCCTCAGATACTTATAAACATTTATCAAATCCCCTCTCAGTCTTCTCTTCTCCAGACTGGGCAGCCCCAGGTCCCTCAGCCTCTCCTCATCAGCCATGCCCTCCAGTCCCCTCATCATCCTCATAGCCCTCTGCTGGACCCTCTCCAGCAGATCCCTGTCCCTCTTCAACTGGTGAGCCCAAAACTGAACACAGTATTCAAGATAAGGTCTCAGCCAGGCAGAGTAGAGGGGGAGGAGAACCTCCCTTGATCTGCTGGACACATCTCAGCCTGCCACATGGCTCGGGCCTGATGTGTATCTCCTACTGTACACTGCTTCCTCTTTGTCTGAAGGCATTAATGGAAGTGCTTTTCCTGGCACAGCGAGGTGCTAATGCTGCTTTATGTGTGGTGAGGCTGAAGGACTGAAAGGATGAAGCGTGAGGCGCTGAATAAATGAGCTCCCAGCTAAACACATTGCAATTGTGCTGTATTTTTAGCAGCTTATGGATAGGATTCTCATTCTTTTACCCTCAGTCACATGGGAAGGCCCTGGAAGAACAGATAAATCACAAGTGTGCCAGTTCCCAGTTTCTGCTGTTCACCACATGACAAGAGCACTGTGAAAAATCTCTTAGATCTAAACTCTCTCTTTTCTTCCTCAGCCTGTGCCATTTAATTTTTACTCTGAGCAATGTTTTATCTTCATTCTGGAAGCTGTTTGACACACAGAGCCCTGAAGGAGTGAAGTGAACTTCTGTTTCAGCGAAGTGCCCCGATTGTCAGAGGAGAAATGGTGTTGAGTTCAAGTGCGTCAGCAGTAATTAAAAGCACCTTGCAGGTGCCCTTTTTACAAAGGCTTGTAGTGGTAGGATGAGAGGGAACAGCTTTAACCTTGAGGAGGGAAGATTTCAACTGGAGATTAGGAAGAAATTCTTGACAATGAGGGTGGGGAGACACTGGCACAGGTTGCCAAGGGAGGCTGTGGAAGCCCTTGCCCTGCCCTGGAGGTGTTCAAAGCCAGGTTGGATGAGGCCTTGAGCAGCCTGGGCTAGTGGAAGGTGTCCCAGCCCATGGCAGGAGGATTGGAACTGGATGATCTTTAAGCTCCTTCCCAAGCCAAAGCATTCTATGGTAATCCATCATCAGTGTGCATCTCATGGCACTCCCAACTTGTGGTTCATGCAGGGCACTTGAAGCACAAGAGGTCAACTGGAGGAGATTTTCTGTTAAAACCTCCAAGGAAAAATTCATCCTTGGGCTTTGTTTTGAACTTTGCAACAAGGTGGGAAAAAAGCTGAAGCTGTCATTGTCCTCTTTTCTTCTTTGCCCCCTACCACCCTTCTTTTTCTTGTTTTTTTTTTTTTTCCACGAGCTGCTTCTGTTCTCTGCTGTTTTGGTCTGTCCAGGAGGACAAACACTCAATAGAGTGAGTTGCTCCTGTGGTTTACAGCAGGGGTGTATGTCTGTACAGGAGGTTTTTGGTTGCAGTCACTAATTTCCTTAGGGCATCTCTGGATTACCTGAATGCAAATAGTGTTTCATTAACCATCCCCATAGGCATTAAATCCTGTCCTGGAGTGCCATGTCCATGTGTCTCTTCAACACCTCCAGAGTTGGGGGCTCCACCACTATCCTGAGCAGCCTGGGCCAGGCCTTGACAACCCCTTCTGGGAAGAAATTGTTCTTCATGTCCAACATAAACCTCCCCTTGGGGCAACTTTAGATCTGTTCCTGTTCTCCTATTATTTGTTTACTGGGAGAAGAGACTGACCCCCACCTCACTCCAACATCCTTTCAGGGAGCTGTAGGGAGAGACTGACCCCCACCTCACTCCAACATCCTTTCAGGGAGCTGTAGGGAGCCAGAAGGTCTCCCCTGAGCCTCCTTTTCTCCAGGTTGAACAAGGCCAGGTCCCTCAGCTGCTCCTCACCAGCTCTGTTCTCCAGCCCCTTCACCATCTTCTTTGCCCTTCTCTGGACATACTGCAGCACCTCAGTGTCTTTCTTGGAGCGAGAGTCCCCAAACTGCATCCAGTATTTGAATCTTTCTAATTCTGGTTCCCATGCTCTGGTGCCTCTCTTGCATGTAATGATTTTCCCTCTGGCTGGAGTGGTGTAGATGTGGTAAGTGCTCAGGGGTGGCTGGAAAACAAAGATCCCCTGTGGGTGCTGCTTTCAAATAAGAAGCGGTGCTATTTAGGGAGTTGTGCTGCTATTTCAGGGCAGTTTGTTAGGTCTGGCTTCTGAGAAGTGGTGAGAAGAAGTAATTGCTTTGGGCTAGCCTGTCTCTTATACTGTGTCCTGAGATGATCCTCCTGTACACATCGAGCTGGAGCCAGTCCTGAGCCTCTCTCCATGCAGATTCGTTCCCTGTCTCTCCTATTACGTGGGATGGGAGGAGAAGAAAAGATTCCTGCTGAAACTTTGCTCCCAAGCTTGCTGCAATGATTTTGAAAGCCCCAAGGCAGGGAGAATTCCCGAGTGCCCCAGGGACACGAGTGTTTATTTGACTGAGACCCCATTGTGTGCTGAGTTGTGCAAACAGGGGCGAGTTCCCTGGTTAATTAAGGTGCTTTTATCAATTAAGTTGCCCAAACAATTGCAGAGAGCAGGAGGGGGGTGAAGATAAGATCGCCTGGGTACACAGGTTGGGTAGGGTCCAGCTCTCTTTGGCAGTTGGAATCCCAGCCCTGCAGGAAGCTTGTTTGCACTGTTATTCTGATCTGTTTGACCTGTGGTTTCAGTCTGTAACCTCATCTTTGCCTGTACTTTTCTGGATGCCCTTCCTTTCACAGTCACAGAATGTCAGGGGCTGGAAGGGACCTCGAAAGCTCATCCACTCCAACCCTCCTGCCAGAGCAGGAGCACCTATACCAGAGCACACAGGAACAGATCCAGGCAGGGCTTGAATATCTCTGAGGAGGGAGACTCCACAACTCGCCCTGGGCAGCCTGTTCCAGTGTCCTCAAAGCCAAGTCCTCAACCTTAGCTTTCAGGAGAAGCTTAGCTGTAGCAGAAAACCTCTCAGTGCTGAATGTGGAGCTGTAAGTAAGGGGAAGATTCCCACCAGAGGGGCAAGCAGGTCTTGGCAAGCTTCTGGACACGTGGGGAAGGGCAGGCTGCCCTGGGGCTGGTTGTTGCTTGTCTTGGTTAGCTCTGCTCCTGAGTCGTTAGCGTGCTCAGTGCTCTGAGGATCACACAGCCAAAGTGCTGCTTGCTGCACTGGGTTGGGTTCTGGCCAGCTCTGTGTTGAGAGGTCCCTAATGGTCTACAGGATATGGAATCAGAGACTAGTTTGGGGTGGAAAGGAGCTTGAAAGGTCATCCAGTCTAACACCTTTGCAATCAGCAGGGACATCTGCAGCAAGAGCAGGTTGTTCAGAGCTCCAACCAACCTGACCTGAGATGTTTCCAGGGATTTCTGCACAGCTGGTTAAGACAGGAATATCCATCTGCATAGGCTCAGCACCCTTCTGGTGCCTCTGCTTTCTCCACTTGCTGCAGTAGAAGAGTTGTTCTGGCAGCACTGCTGTTGCTGGTGATGGAGTAGATGCTGTGTGGTGACTCCTAGGTAGGTGGGTCCTTGTTCCTATCTATGGAACCTCCCAAAATAAAGCAGCTGCTGATACACCAACCAGAGCATGTCCTGGGGCTGGCTTTGGGAGATCTGTTGAGCAGAGGATTTTGCTGGAGCCACTGCTCTGTTGTGCAAGGAACTTGCTGAAGCTGTGCTTTTTGTCACTGCTGTGAAACTCCTTTTAACTGTGTCCTCTGCAATAGTCTAGCCTCTGGCACATGAACCACAGCATGATTCTGTTCTGATCTTACCAGCTGCTTGGGCAGGAGGAACTCCATAGTTCAGACTGTGTGGTGTGAGGCTCCAGCCAAGCTTACCAGCTTTGTGGGACCGATAATAAGGGGAAGGAGGAGATGTATGCCTCCAAGACTGGCCAACAAACAGCCAGTCTGGCCATGGCTGACCCATCACAGGGTGTCCTTGCTGTGTGTTCCTGAGAGGACTTGAACTCTCCATGTAACACCCTGAAAGGAGGTGGAATGAGGTGGGGCCCAGCCTCTTCTGCCAGATAACAAGTGATGGGACAAGAAGGACATGGAACTGTTGGAGCCAGTCCAGAGGAGGCCACAAAGATGCTCAGAGGGCTGGAGCAGCTCTGCTGTGAGGACAGGCAACAAGAGTTGGGGCTCTGTAGCCTGGAGAAGAGAAGGCTTCAAGGAGACCTTACAGTAGCCTTTCAGTATCTGAAGGGAGCCTATAGGAAGGCTGGGGAGGGACTATTGACAAGGTCTTGTAATGACAGGATGAGGGGGAGTGGGTTTAAACTGGAAGAGGGGAGATTCAAACTAGATGTTAGGAAGAAATTCTTTACAGTGAGGATGGTGAGACACTGGAACAGATTGCCCAGGGAGGTTGTGGATGCTCCCTCCCTGGAGGTGTTCAAGGCCAGGTTGGATAAGGCCTTGAGCGACCTGTTCTAGTGGGAGGTGTCCCTGCCTATGGCAGGGGGTTGGAGCTGGATGATCCTTGAGGTCCCTTCCAACCTAAACCATTCTATTATTCTATGAAATCACCTCAAGTTGCACCAGGGGAGGTCTAGGTTGGGCATGAGGAACAGTTTCTTCATGGAAAGGGTGATCAGGCACTGGAGGAGGCTGCCCAGAGCAGCCCTCACCCCTCGAGGTGTTTAAAAGATGCTGGGCTGAGGAGCTCAGGGACATGGTCTTTGAGTCATGTCTGTTATGGCTGGACTCAGTGATCTTAAGGACTTTTACAACCAGGAGATTCTGTGATTCTTTGATTCTTTCATTCATTTTTGGCCTATTTCTCTGTGCATCACTTGGGGATGGTGACTTCCTCCAAGCACTTTGATGGGTGCTTCTGAGTGTGAAGGAAATCTCGTCCTTGATTTTATCCCCATACTGTAAATCAGGCTGCAGAGCCACTGGCCAAGGTGTATTCCAGCAGCTTGTCAGCAGGGCCTTGGAAAGAGTGATTTGAGACAGCCTACTTCCATCCCAGTATCTCATCTTGACAGGACAAGAGGAAATGACCTCAGAGGTTGCTTAGGTTGGATCTTAGGAAGAAATGTCTTCCTTGAAAAAGAGTTGTCAAGCCCTGGAACAGGCTGCCCAGGGCAGTGGTGGGGTCCCCATCCCTGGAGGGATTGAAAAGCTATGCAGATGGCACAGAATGGTAGGTGTTGGAAGGAGCCTCTAGAGATCATAGACTCCAACCTCCCTTCCAAAGCAGGATCATCCTGGGTGTGTCACACAGGACAGCATCCAGGTTGGTCTTGAAAGTATCCAAAGGAGACTCCACAAACTTCTCTGGGCAGTCTGCTTCAAGGCTCTGGCACCCTCACAGTAAAGAAGCTGAGGTGAAACCTCCTGTGTTCCATTTTTCCTTGTGGTTGTAAAGGGGTTTAATTTGGATTTTGGGGAGATCTGAGGCCAATTGGAATGGTATTAAATAATTTATTAATATATACCAAAAATGTCCCCAAACTTATATATACAATCAGCCCACACAACTCCTTTGTACGCTGTTAGTGAAGTCACTCTCCAGAATGTCTATTTACAGTTGAATTAAACAATTTGGTACAGGTTTTAGAGAAGCTCCAGTGGCTCATATCAGAGAGTCTTGTGGCAGAAAGTGCCACTGGTGGAGTCAATAAAGGTCCTTTGCAGCTTGAATAAGAGAGTTGTACTCACAAATCAGAGTCTTAGTGTCTGTGGCCCCCAAATATACGATGATGGGAGTCACGGAGTCGGTTCCCGTGGGGATAAGTGGGGATAATAGTTCTGAGGGTTCTGGGGTGCGCTGTCTGAGAAGATGAGGCTGAAGCAGCAGGCGAAGGTGGCAGGGGAACGCCTTGCTTGATCATCCGCTGAGCGGTGCAGGTTGCCGTGGGACAAACATCCTCAGGCAGAAGTCAGACGGGTGGAGAATGGAGAGGGTGGCGAAAGGCAAAAGCCAAAAGGCAGAAGGAGGGTGCCTTGTTTCCAGTGTCTGAAGGGAGCCTACAGGAGGGCTGGGGAGGGACTATTTACACGGTCTAGTAATGTTAGGACGAGGGGGAATGGGTTTAAGCTGGAGGAGGGGAGATTTAGACTGGATGTTAGGAGGAAGTTCTTTACAGTGAGGGTGGTGAGACACTGGCACAGGTTGCCCAGGGAGGTTGTGGATGCTTCCTCCCTGGAGGTGTTTAAGGCCAGATTGGATGAGACCTTGAGCAGCCTGCTCTAGTGGGAGGTGTCCCTGCCTATGGCAGGGGGTTGGAGCTGGATGATCCTTGAGGTCCCTTCCAACCTAAACCATTCTATGATTCTGTGATTGTTTACTCAGACTGCCCCATTTATAAGCAATGTATGGAGATGGATGGGTTTGTCGGCCATAGCACTGTCCAATAGGCTTCTGGCAGCAGGCAGGGACATACCACATTTGGGAAGGTCCCCAGGTCCTGTACCCCCAAACATGGGAAGAGCATGAGCGAGCCACACGCTAAGCGTGTGAGCTTGTGCAACATGTCTACCCCGTGGGCCCTGAGCAGCCCAGACACTGTGGCGCCAGGCTCATTGTCCCCCATGTGCCTTCAACGTGTTTACCTCTGTCTGGGGTAGGCAAACATGTCCAGGCAGGGCAAAACAAAGCAAGGAAGAGAAATAAGCCTATTTTTCAGGCCTACAGCCCCTCCGTGACACTTGTCCTATCACTGGGCACCACCAAAAAGAGCCTGGCACGTTCAACTTGACATCCACCCCTCAGATATTTATAGACATTGATGAGATCCCCTCTCAGCCTTTTCTTCTTATGGTGCTGAGGAGTGGCCTGGAAATGCAGGATTAACGCTTGGACTGGGTGATCTTTAAGGTCATTACAGTGACACTTGCAGCCCAGAAGGTCAATGGCAGTCTGAGCTGAATCAAAAGTGTGGCCAGCAGGTTGAGAAAGGTGATTGTGCCACACTGCTCTGCTCTGGTAGTACCTTGCCTGCAGTGCTGTGTCCAGCTATGAGGCCCCCAACACATGAGGGACGTGGACCTGATGGAGCAGGTCCTGAAGGGGGCCCCAAAGATGATCAGAAGGCTGAAGAACCTCTCCTGTAAAGACCAACTGAGAGAGTTGGGGCTGTTCAGCATGGAGAAGAGAAGGCTCCAGAGAGGCCTTAGAGCATTCCAGGATTTGTAGGGGACCTAGGGGAAGGCTGGGGAGAGACTGATTAGAAGGGCCTGTGGTGATAGGATGAGGATAATGAATCATAGAATCAGCGAGCTTGGAAGAGACCTCCAAGCTCATCCAGCCCAACCTAGCTCTCAGCCCTATCCAGTCAGATAGACCATGGCACTAAGTGCCTCATCCAAGCTTTTCTTGAACACTTCCAGGGACGGTGACTCCACCACCTCCCTGGGCAGCCCATTCCAATGCCAATCACTCTCTCTGGCAGCAACTTCCTCCTAACATCCAGCCTAGACCTCCCCTGGCACAGCTTGAGACTGTGTCCCCTTCTTCTGTTGCTGGTTGCCTGGTTTGAAACTGGAGCAGGGGAGATTTAGGCTGGACATCAGGAGGAAGTTCTGCACAATGAGAGTGGTGAAACACTGGGAACAGGTTGCCCAGAGATGTGGTTGAGGCCCCATCCCTGGACACATTCAAGGTCAAACTTGATGTATCGCTGGGCAGCCTGATCTAGTTGGAGATGTCTTTGCTGAGTGCAGGGAGATTGGTCAAGATGACCTGTGAGGGTCTCTTCCAAGGTGACACAGTCTGTGGATTTGCCTTTTCCAACCTCACCCATTGTGTGCTGCCCTGACTGAGCTGCTACCTTCTCACACCACCTCTCAGCCAGAGGAACATGTCCTAGAAGCAGCCGCAGCCCAGACACTTTGATTTATTTTCTTTTCCCTGCAGATGAGAGAAGAGTTTGAAAACCCCCAACTGGTGCATTATATCGTGGGTGATTCATCCCCTGCCTTCTTGGCATGCCATTCTTTGGTTGATTTTCTTTTTTTGGCTATCCTTGCAGCCCTGGCAGTGCCAAGCCCTGCATGGAAATGTCCCATGGCAGCCAACCTGTGCTACTCATATGTTAGCTTGAGGGGCAAAAGAAAGCCCCAGCCACCAGAGCTCGTAATGGGAAGTCTTTGTACTGCAAGCCAAGATGCTTGGGGCTTGTTAAATATATTCTCCTTGTCAACAGCTCCCCAATTTCTAAAGTAGCTTTGGTGTGAATCAGCTTTGAACAAGTTCATTTGACTCTAGGGATATTTGCAGGCATTAAAACGAGTTGGATCCCAGCAGTAAAACTCTGCGCTGGTTTCCTGCTCCAAAGAACCAGCCAGTGACCCTGGAGTTTTTTTGGTGTTTTGGTTTGATCTCCTCTAAACATTCAAAAGTACAGAGATTATCCCAGTTAGCAAAACTGTGATGACATTGGAGAGTGGAGGAGGCTTCTTTCTGCAGTGTGTGACTGCAGCCAATGCAGACCAGACGCTGGTGTAACATGGCAAAGCTCTGAGCTCTTGAAGTCAGTGTTAGAAGAGTGTGACCAGCAGCTCCAATGGAGATTCTCTTGCCCCTCTACTCTGCTTTAGGGAGGTAGCATCTGGAATACTGGATCCTATCCCACTGGAGAGAGTCCAGTGAAGGCTACAGAGATACTGAGGGGACTGCAGCATCTCCATGAGGAGGAAAGACTGAGAGCCCTGGGGCTGTTTAGCCTGGAGAAGAGCAACCTGAGAGGGGATCTGATTAATGCCGATCAATAGCTAAAGGGTGGGGGGAAGAGTATGGGGACAGACTCTGTTGGGGTGTGTCCAAAGGGAGAAGAGTGGAGAGTCACCTTAGAGGTCTCTGCTGCCTTCAAAAAAACTGGTGCCAAGGGGATTTCGGGCACAGGGCTGCAGGTCTGGCATGCAGGTGGCTTGTTGATAGAAGCAATGAATTGTTTCAGTTGGAGTCCAACCATTAACCAAGCACTGCTAGGTCACCACTAAACCATGTTCCTCAGCACCACATCTACACAGCTTTTAAATCCCTCTAGGGATGAAGACTCCACCACTGACCTGGGCAGCCTGGTCCAGGGCTTGACAACCATTAAAGGGAAGAAATTTTTCCTCATATTTAGTGTAAACCTCCCCTGTTGCAGCTTGGGGTCGTTTTCTCTTGTTCTATCACTTGCTTCTGGGGAAAAGAAACCAACCCCCACCCCAATCCAGTCTCCTTTCTGGGAGTTATATAGAACCAGAAGGTCTCTCCTCAGCCTCCTTTTCTCCAGGCTGAGTGACCTCGGTTCCCTCAGCTGCTCCCCACCTGCCCTGCTCTCCAGACCTTTCACCAGCTTTGTTGTTGTGCTCTCCAGTCCCTTAATGTCCTTCTGGGAGTGAGTGGCTCAAAATTGAACCCAGTATTTGAAGTGTAGCCTCACAAGGTGCAATCTTGTTTCAAGTGTTGAAAAGTGCTGGGCTGAAGATCATGCTGGTGATGGTCCTGTTGGAAGCAGGAGATTGTAGAGCCTTTCAGGGGCTGCTTTCTGACCAACACTTCAGTTTCTATGAGCTGTCAGAGGAGGTCTCCTCTGCTGGGACTTGCTGCCTGCAAAGGAAAGCAGCAGGACTGGTCTGGGATGGAGAACTTGTTCCAGCTGCCCACATCCAACCAGCAGATCGATTTGGACTAATGACTGAAATCCTGAGCTGGAGCCTGGTGCTGAACTGCCACTCTCCAGGTGGTTTCAGCTCAGCAGCTGGAGTTTCCAGTGTGTGCAAGCGTGGCATGAGTCAACCTTGATCCCAGTACCAAATACACCATGGGGTAACACAAGTTTATGAGCATATTCCTAGATGGCTGTGGACCATTCTCATGCTCCTGAAGCTCTCCAGGTAGCTGAGTAAACAAGGTGTGCCTGCTTGCCATTCAATAAACCTCTTGCCAGTGGGGTGTTTGCACATCTGCTGCATCAAGGCAGCAGAGGACATCAGGCTGGGCTCACTTGGGCATCTGGCTCAGCTTCAGGGCCAACCTCAAGAGGAACAAATTTGAGGGCAGCAAAGCTGGTGAGGGGCCTGGAGAACAGGGCTGGCAAGGAAGCAGGTGAGGGAACTGGAGTTGTTTAGTCTGGAGGAGGCTGAAGGGAGACCTCATTGCTTTCTACAACTCCCTGAAAGGAGATTGCAGTGAGGTGGGTTTGGTCTCTTCTCCCTAGAATCAGGTGATAGAATGAGAGGAAATGGCCTGAAATTGTGCCAGAGGAGGTTTAGATTGGATAGTAGGAAAAAAACTTCTTTCCTGCAAGAGTGGTCAGGCATTGGAACAGCCTACTCAGGGTAGTAGTGGAGTCACCATCCCTGGAGGTGTTCAAGAAACCTGTGGCCATGACACTTTGGGGCACGTTTTGATGGCCATGGTGATGTTGGGTTTATAGTTGGACTCTGTGTGCTCATAAGCAAACAGTTTTGCATGATGGTAGACTCCTGAGGTGTAAAGGCCAGAAAATCAGAGTCACAGAATGGTTTGGGTTGGAAAGGACCTTAAAGATAATCTAGTTCCAACCCCCACTTGCCATGGGCAGGGAAACTTTACCACTAGAAGAGGTTGCTCAAGGCCTCATTCCACCTGGCTTTGCTAAGTGGTGTCTTGCAAACCTGCCCTGGCCATCCCCATTATATAGGCAGGAGCATTCCCTGTCTTCTGCTGGGACTGGAGTCATCTGCTATGAGAGATCTGATCCTGATTTATGAGCTCCAAGCAATATCCTCTCTGTCCTGAGGGAAAAGAGTTTCAGCAGCTGATGAGTGGCACTGCTAAAAATAGCCATTTCTGTGCTGAAATGCTGCAGCTTCTGGCTGTGGTCTCACAATGGAGCTTTGTCCCTGCTTGGGTTGATTTCAACCCTTGGTGTCAAGTGCTGCCTCTTTGTAAACACTCTCAGAGTGTGATGACAAACCTGCAGTAAATCCACTTGTGTGTGTAGTGCCCCTTTCTGCCTTGACAGTATCCTAAATAGCTGCACTTCAAACGGTGACAGAATCCTGGTGTGCTTATTTCTTGGGCTGCCTTGCAGCCTTTCAGCTGGAATCCAGCCTGATTCATTTTGCATCTCACTTCTTGTCACACACAGACAAGGTTGGTTAGGTTTCTGGTTGAGGATGAGGCTGAACTGTTGCTGTTCAGCTTGGAGAAGAGAAGGCTCCAGGGAGACCTTAGAGCAGCCTTCCAGTACCTGAAGGAGACCTACAAGAAAGCTGGAGAGGGAGTTTTGACAAGGGCTTACAGTGATAGGACAAGGGACCGTGGCTTTGAGCTGGAAGATTGAGACTGGAGATTGGGAAGAAATTCTTTCCAGTGAGGGTGGGGAGACACTGGAACAGGTTGCCCAGGGTAGTTGTGGATGCCCCTTCCCTGGAGGTGTTCAAGGCCAGGCTGGGAGAGGACATTGAGCCATTTGGTCTAGCAGTAGGTGTCCCTGCCCATGGCAGTGAGGCTTGCAACTGGATGATCTTTGATGTCCCTTCCAACCCAATCCATTGTATGAATCTGTAAATCTGCATCAGTTAAAACATTTAGAGGGGATTAAATGCTTCTGGTAAATTTGTAGGCAGCTCATACTGGCCTGTGTGGTCAGCAGGGAATGTGTTGGTGTTGATGATTTGTTTCTCATCCTCCAGATGAGCTCTTACACTTGTCCCTGTGGCACTTCAACATTCCACAGGAGGACCAAACAATTCAGGCAAACTGTGTGCTTAGAAAAGAAAATTGGGTCCTCAGGGTAGTAAGTGGAAGTGCAGCCACTGGCTGCCTCTTCAGGAGGTGCAGCTCCATTTTAGCTGTCTGATGCTGTCTCTGTGCGTGAGGTAGTAGGGCAGGATCCTCTGAGTGAGAGTCAGTGCTGAGGTCTCAGGGTCTGAGTGTGTGTCCCTGGAGGCTTCTGCTTGGACTTGCTTTACACCACCCTCATAATCATAGAAGCACAGAGGTTGGAAACAACAAATCACTGAGTCTGCTCCTTAGATCACTGAGTCCAATCCTTACCTGAGCGCTGCCAGCTCAGCACTAAGCCTCATCCCTCAGCACCACATCGACACAGCTTTTAAATTTCTCCAGGGGTGGGGACTCCAGCACTGCTCTGGGAAGCCTGGTCCAGGCCTTGACAAGCATTAAGGGGAAAAACTTGTTCCTCATGTCCAACCTAAACCTTCCCTTGTGCCATCTGGGGCCATTTCCTTTTGTCTTAGTATTTGTTACTGGGGAGAAGAAACCAATCCTCACCTGGTTCCAACCTCTTGTTGCAGAGTTGTAGAGAGCTAGAAGGTCTCCACTCAGCCCCTTGCCCAGGCTTAACAACCCCAGTTCCCTCAGCTGCTCCTCACAAGACTCATGCTCCAGACTCTTCACCAGCTTTGCTGCTTTTCTTTGGACCTGCTCCAGCCTCTCAATGTCCTTCTTGTAGTGAGGGACCCAAACCTGAAGCCAATGTTTGAGGTGCAGCCTCCCCAGTGCTGAGTACTGGGACCTGCTTGGCCACCTTGGCCATCTGGGCCAACAAATGACTAATAATGAATGTCTGTGAGGTGCTAGATTGCCTTTTTGACTCTCTTGGAGTGCATCTTCTAGTTCAGCTTCACTCACAAGGTGTGAAGTTGATTGGCTGCTGTGAGAGCACTGCAGAGCGTCCATGGAATCACAGGCAGTGGAGGGGCTAAAGGCACTCCAGATCTAACTCCTGAGCCTAGCTGAACTGCTGTTGTAAGAGGACTGGGAAAGGTGAGGAGGTTGTTTTAAGCTGGCTGTAAGCTTCGGTCCATCCAGGCTAGGCAGAATGCATCACTGCTCCTTTCTGTCACTTGAAAAGCTGCAGACAGCTGATGCAAGCTGGACACCCTCGAAATGAGGTGGGAGGAGATGAGTCCCACCTGGGATGACCATGGGGTCCAAAAAAGGGGAGTAATCACAGAATTGTGTGGGTTGAAACAGAACATCTAGTTCCAACTAGGACTGGAAGAAATCACCTAGTTCCTACCCCCCTGCCATGGGCAGGGACACCTTCCACTAGTTCAGGTTGCTCCAAACCCCATCCAACCTGGCTTTGAACACTTCCAGAGATGGGACGTCCACAGTTTTTCTGCTCCCTTCTGTCTCATCTAAATCTCCCCACTTTCTGTGTGATGTGAAGCCTGCAGAGAGAGCAAGGTCACTTTTTAAAGACAAACCAATCCTGGTGGAGAAAAAAAAAAGAAACAAAAAGCCTCCAACCAACCCTCAGCTAAGCTTTTAAGCATGCAAGCCTTGTTTTCAGCCTTGCTGAAACCTTTGTGTCACCACAGCTCTGGCCAGTGCTACCCACAGCAGTATTTGGGTGAGATAAGAACAGCAAATTTCCCTGAAAAATGTTGTTGTTTATTTTGGGTTTGTCTTTTTGAATTGTTGGAGCCTTGGTGACCTTTTTTTTGCTGAAGGGTCCGAGAAGAATAGCCTGGTCAGAGAGCATTGTTGTGATGAGGAGGGCACTTGTGAACTGCCTTAATTCTCTGGCTTCTTCCTTGTGACCTGTAGGGTTTTTGCTGGCAAAATGGGATGAAAAGTGCTTGTACCTCTGAGCTCGATTGCTATTGCTACTGGATTGAAGGTGGAAAAGGCCAGAGGGACATCTCCAGCTCTGCTCTTTCTGGGTTGCCATTGTCCATGGGGCCATTGCAAAAGGAATCCAGAATCCAGTTTCACTCCTGACCCTGTTAGATTAAAATGCAATAAACTGACATGCTTGAGAAGGGAGGTGCAGGACCAGTGACTGACATGGCCCAAGAAAGTAGAGTCATAGAATCAGAAGGGATCTTTAGAGGCCATCTAATTCAAACTTCCTGCAGTCAGCAGGGACATCTGCAACTAGAGCAGGCTGCAGACAGCCTAGATTGGCCTCACGCATGTATAGAGATGGCTTCTAGGAGCTTGCAAAGCAAATCAGCACACTACTTGAGGAGCAGCTGAATGCCTTGGGTGGGTGGAGGTAGAATAAGACTAGTCAGGGCTTGGTATTGACTTTAAAACTTTCTTCATCACGGAAGTTTGAACCTCTCTTAATCAAAGACTTGGCTCCAGGGGCCACATCATGTGGCTGTGAATTTGTTCGACTGGCCCATGTTGTCTTTCATCAGATGAAACTGTTTTTTCTGTCTGCAGCATTTCTGTAATTAGTGGTGTGATATCTGATCTCCTTGCTTTGAGCCAAATCCTCTTCCCCTAGCCCCACACTTAACGTGATCTGCAGCTTGTGCTTTGTGGTTGCCACAGAGGCAGAGCGCAGCTTTAGCGCTGTGTCGTGGCGCTCGCCGGCGCTGGGCACGGTGGTTTGCTTCTTCTTTCTGGTTGAAAGGCTTGACCACGAAATTGCCACTTGGAAATGAGACTTTGAATATCTTTTGACTTCTCTGGAAATAATCAACATGGTACATGAGGGTGGAGGTTCCTGAAGTTCCCACTTACTGGTGCTTCAGGCCAAACAGTTGTTGCATCCCAGTTTGACCTCGGTTATCCTTACTATCCCAGTTGGAAGGCTGGGTCTAGTTCTTAAGTTTTCTTTCTTTCTGGACTCTTTCTTTTTTAGACTTCCTGAGGATTTTTAACTGCAGTGAAATTCGAGCTGAGTTCCCTCTACATGTTTCTTGCCCTTTTCTCTTTGTCCCCATAGGTTCCTTAGTTAAAGGGCCTGAAGCTCTCTTTCTGCAGAGAGCTTCAACCTGAGTTCCCTGAAAACTTTTCTTTGCTTTTTTTCCATAGACTCCTTAAAGGGCTTGAAGAGTTTTAACTGTAGAGGAGAGGTTCAGGCTGAGTTCTCTCAGCAAGATGCTCTGCTTTTTTCCATAGATACCTTTGAAAGAGAGCTTGAGGGTTTTTAACTGCAGAGAAGTTCAAGCTGAGTTCCCTCAACAAAATTCTTTGCTTTCTTCTATAGATTTCACAGACAGCTTGAGGGTTTTTAACTGCAGAGAAGTTCAAGCTGAGTTTCCTCAACAAGCTTCTCTGTTTTCGTCCATAGATTCCATAGAAAGAGAGCTTCAGGGTTTCTAACAGCAGAGAAGTTCAAGATGAGTTCCCTCAGCAAAATTCTTTGCTTTCTTCTATAGATTTCACAGACAGCTTGAGGGTTTTTAACTGCAGAGGAGAAGTGTGAGCTGAGATCCTGAATAAGCTTCTCTGCTTTCTTCCATAGGTTCCTTAAAAAGAGAGCTGGAGAGTTTTTAACTGCAGGGGAGAAGTTGGAGCTGAGTTCCCTCAAGAAAGTTCTGTGCTTTCCCCCATAGGTTCCTTAGAAAGAGAGCTGGAGAGTTTTTAAATGCAGAGGAGAAGTTGGAGCTGAGTTTCCTCTCAGCAAACTTCTCTGCTTTCTTCCATAGGTTCCCTAAAAAGAGAGCTGGAGAGTTTTTAACTACAGAGGAGAAGTTGGAGCTGAGTCCTCTTAGCAAACTTCTCTGCTTTCCCCCATAGGTTCCTTAGACAGAGAGCTGGAGCGTTTTTAACTGCAGGGGAGAAGTTGGAGCTGAGTGTCCTCTCAGCAAACTTCTCTGCTTTCTTCCATAGGTTCCGTAAAAAGAGAGCTGGAGAGTTTTTAACGGGAGGGGAGAAGCTGGAGCTGAGTTCCCTCAAGAGAGTTCTGTGCTTTCCCCCATATGTTCCTTAGAAAGAAAGCTGGAGAGTTTTTAACTGCAGGGGAGAAGTTGGAGCTGAGTTCCCTCAAGAGAGTTCTCTGCTTTCCCCCATAGGTTCCTTAGAAAGAGAGCTGGAGAGTTTTTAACTGCAGAGGAGAAGTTGGAGCTGAGTCCTCTTAGCAAACTTCTCTGCTTTCCCCCATAGGTTCCTTAGACAGAGAGCTGGAGAGTTTTTAACTGCAGGGGAGAAGCTGGAGCTGAGTTCCCTCAAGAAAGTTCTGTGCTTTCCCCCATAGGTTCCTTAGAAAGCGAGCTTGGACGGCATGCAAAGTTGTGAAACATCTGCAGACAGCACGGATGATCCTCTCAGTAGTGGCCTGCGGAGCAAGCGGCAGCCTCGAATAGTGATTATCGGTGCTGGGCTCGCGGGCCTGTCGGCAGCCAAGGCGCTCCTGGAGAGCGGGTTCACGGATGTAACCCTCCTTGAGGCCACTGACCGCATCGGAGGCCGCGTGCAGAGTGTGAAGCTTGGTAAGAGCAACCTGCTGCGCTTTGCCGTGTCGTGCCGGGGAGCTGTCGTCTGGCGCTCAGCCTGCGTCGGCCGCGGGAAGGGGCCTTGTTAGCCACTGTGCGTGTGCCAGAGGGGCTTTGGGCTGGGCTGGTGTCAGCAGCGTAAATCTGTGGGCTCCTCGCAGGGTGGGAGGGTAGGGGGAGGGTGAAGCTTGCAGTCGTTAAGGTTAGAAACGACCTTTAAGATCATCAAGTCCAGCCCTAACCCGACTACCATGACTGCTAAACTGTATCTTGAAGCAGCACATCTATGCTCTTCTTGAACACCTCCAGGGATGGTGACTCCACCACTTCCCTGGGCAGTCTATTCCAGTGCCTCACCTGGCACTGCTCAGGCCACATTTTGAGTGCTGTGTCCAGTTCTGGGCTCCTCAATTCAAGAGAGATGTTGAGGTACTGGAATGTGTCCAGAGAAGGGCAGCAAAGCTGGTGAGGGGCCTGGAGCACAGCCCTGTGAGGAGAGGCTGAGGGAGCTGGGGGTGTGCAGCCTGCAGAAGAGGAGGCTCAGGGCAGACCTCATTGCTGTCTGCAGCTCCCTGAAGGGAGGCTGTAGGCAGGTGGGGTTGGTCTCTTCTGCCAGGCAAGCAGCAACAGAAGAAGGGGACACAGTCTCAAGTTGTGCCAGGGGAGGTCTAGGCTGGATGTTAGGAGGAAGCTGTTGTCAGAGAGAGTGATTGGCATTAGAATGGGCTGCCCAGGGAGGTGGTGGAGTCGCCGTGCCTGGAGGTGTTGAAGCAAAGCCTGGATGAGGCACTTAGTGCCAGGGTCTGGTTGACTGGCCAGGGCTGGGTGCTAGGTTGGACTGGATGATCTTGGAGGTCTCTTCCAACCTGGTTGATTTAATTTTATTCTTTCAGGAAAATGTTTTCCCCAATATCCAACTTTAACCTCCCCTGGTGCAACGAAAGCCCCTTTCCTCTTGCCCTCTGGCTAGTTACTTGGGAGAAGAGACCAATACCGGCCTTAGTCCAACCTCACTTCAAGGACTCATAGAGAGCAATAAGATCACCCCTCAGCCGTCACCAGACTAAACAGCCCCAGTTCCCTCAGCTGCTCCTTGTATGCCATGCCCTCCAATCCCTCACCAGCCTTGTTGCTCTTCTCTGGACACCCTTCAGGACCTCAATATCTTTCTTAGACTGTAGTGCCTAGAATCAAACAGTGCTCAATCTGTGGACACCATCACTTCCCTGCTCCTGCTGGACACTGGGTTTTGATCCAGGCCAGGATGCCACCTGGGCACATTGCTGGCTCATGTTCAGCTGCCCACTAGCACCTCCCAGTTCCTTTTCCACTTGGCTGCTTTGCAGCCACTCTGCCCCAAGCCTCTAGGGCCAGAGACATGGCCTTGTTAAACCTCATCTGCCCAGCCTTGTGCATCTCTCTGGGGGAAGGGCTGCTCCAAACTCTGTTTCTATAAAATAAAGACCTCAGGGATTGTTTTCATCTGTACAGGAAGAGCTCTGTGTAACAGGTCTGTGATTGAATAGCTGTATCAAGACAGTTTCCACCAGCTCTTTCCAGCTTGACTCCACCAGGAGCAGTCAGTAAATCTCCTGGCTAGTGATGGGCTGTCTCTGGGTAACTCGATTCACTTGCCAAGGGGCAAGCCCTAAGCTATTCTGTTTCACAAACAGCCTCATTCATTTCCCTAGAACTAATTTATTGTGTAGGGCACTACCCACTGTGGATCAGGCTGCTGGAAAAACCTCCTCAATGTCCCCTTTCATCCTGATCTACAGCTTTCCTTACCTCCATGGCTTTCTTTCTCAGTGTGCAATAAAGGTGCAGACACTGGGTATTTTAATCCCAGGTCAACTGGAAGCACTTGGAAAATCCCTGCATGCAGGAGGAGTGGAGCAAACATTGCCTTTTGCAGCAGAGCAGTCAGTGAAACTTTCCCTGGTATCTAGGAGGGCATTGCCTGTCTCTTCTCCACAGCAGGCAAAAAGCTCCTCACTTCTACTCAGTTGCCTTCCTGATTTCAATTAACTGCTTCTGCTTCTGATCACATTTGTGGGTTTACTGACACTCTGGCCCCTTTCTGCCCTCCTTTATTTGTGTTTGCCAGGTGCTTACATCATTACTATATTTGACTTGATAAACTCCCTACAGTAAATAAACAGCCATGTCCTATGAACTTTTCAGAAGGGAAATGAATGGAGAGGCAGTTGGACAAAAGTAAGCTCCAGGGTTTGAATAGGGCCACTTCACATTCTGCTGAGACTTGGCATAGAGGTTGGAATGGGAAGTGTTGTCCTTTGCTCACAATGCACTGCATTAAAAATAGCCTGGATCATGGCTGTGAGAGGAGGGAAGTGTGAAAGAGCTGAAATCTTCAGGGAGTGACAGATCATCTTGGCAGTGCACCTGTGAAATGGTTTTGTTGTACTACTGCTGGGACCAGTTGTCGCCCCTTTGGGCACCTCCACTGGTTGCTGATAGCTTTGCCTTTGCTGGGAATCTCCCTCCTGTTCATTAACACTTTAATGTGAGACAGGAGTAGGCTTCTCAGTCTGGTGGAGATCTTGCAGTAGACTATAGAACTGTTTTGGTTGGAAAAGACCTCCAAGATTGAGTCCAACCATCAACTCAACACCACCGTGGCCATCAGACTCTATCCCAAAGTGCCATGTCCACATGTTTCTTGGAACACTTCCAAGGATGGGGACTCCACCAACTCCCTCAGCAACCTGTTCCAGTTCCTACTCTTGCAGGAAATGAATTGTTCCTAATATCCAGTGTAGATTTGCAGAGCAAAGGACTGGAATCCAAAGTCTTTTAATACCTCTCCTAAAGTGACAAATTGTCCATCATTCTGTAGCTCCAGCAAACTATTGTCATAGAATTTATAGAATCATAGAATATTTCACTGTATGGGATTGGACAACAGTTCCAGGACCTGCTGGCATGGTTTTTCCTTCCAAAGCCCCACAAATAAGAGCTCAGTGCAGGAAGATTGTCAGTGCAGCAGAGAGCATGCTCCCTGCTGCTGCTCTGGCATCTGATGGCTCGCAGGAGGGTTGCATTAATAAGGTGACTGTCACATGCATTATTGATGAGCTCTGTTCTCTCTGCCTGCCAGTGTGCAACAGTCATCTCCACCAAGCTGCCTATGCCAGGAGGGTGGTGCAGTTTGTAGCACCCTAAATATGCACACATCTGTGGCTTGATGCTTGTGGCTAGAACAAGCAATGTTTGGGTGCATCTAGGAATCTTTCACTGTCAAGTCACAGGATCACAGAAGGGTAGGGGTTGGAAGGGACCTCTGAAAATCATCTAGTCCCACAATGAATAGTTTGTTGGGCAGTCAGCATGCTACTTAGTGATGAGGTGGTTGTCTGCTGGAGAAGCAGGATACCTGGGGCCTCCTGTGGAGGCAGCCTCTCAGCTGGAGAGCAGCATCTCTTGGAGCTTCCACCTACCTGTTCAACCAGACTGTGTTACAGCTTTATGCTGCAGCGTTGTTCTGCCTGAGCATAGATTTGCATGTTAAGCAGTCCGTGATGACTGGCAGCTGCATGCTCCTTTCTTCATCAGGCAGCATCCTGTTTGCTCTCCCACTTAATCAGGTGTGTTATGGAGGCAGGAATTGATGTGGCCGAGTCAGGAATTTTATAAAAATAGAGTTATTTTATTTTCCCAAAAACCCACCCACAAAAACTAGATCCAGAAGATAATTTAGATTTAATTAGCAGGTTCGTTCTTAGTTGGTTGAGAATATCTACACAATAGAATGCCACAGGTAAACTTCACTGATTTTGAAGTCAGAGGTTGGAAAAGGCTTGAGCTATTAAATATAGTGTTCCCCACTATCAAAATAAGGCTGAGCCCAAAGCTACTCACGACAGGGCGCAGCGCTGGCTTGAAAGGAAGGGCGGTTCAAAGGGCTGTCCTGCGGGTCTTTTCAGAGACCTCCAGGGTCATTAGAGAGCGATGAAGCTGCACAATGAGGTGCTTAAGGTGAAGTCCTTCAGAGCTTGTCTTCAGAGCCTCAAAGGCTCCCTGTGTAGAAGCTATCCAGGCGCGGGGGAGAAGAACTCCACGGCAGGCACCCCAAGGTGGGAACACCCCAAGGCGGGAACCCCAAGGCAGGAATTTTTATACCCTTCCAAGACAGTATTTATATCCTTCCAAGACAATATTTATCCCCTTCCTAGACAAAGAGCTGAGTTAGCACTTCCTAGGCGCACAGAGCACACAGCCAATCCTCAGCCCAGCCCAGCGCGGGCCCGGCACAGGGCACCCCTGGTGCCGGAAGGGTCCCCCTGCTCCCCCCCTTCACGCTTGCAGGGCAGGGGGAGCAGAAACAGGTCTGTTGGTGCCTTTTTCCTCTCCCATTCAAACCACAGAGGGAGAGGAATTACGAGGTATACAGGCCTCCAGGACAAGGTGCTCACACACCTCTGGAGCAAGCTGCACAGCGTGGTGCTGGCTGGGATGCTGGAGAACACAGCTCCTGCAGCCTTTGAAGCACTCAGCTTTGGACTTCTAAGAATCTCAAAAAATGTGGGTGGAGGACAATACCCAAGCTTATTTTTAGCACCTCCCTTCAGCTGCTGAACATCTCCCTGTGCTGTCAGCCCAGTTGTGGCTGTGCTAGGGTAGGGGGGAGGTCAGAGCTCTGGTACACACCCAGATAGTGGTAAGGACAGGAGAGAGCGGAGCTGACTAAACCCTTTGAGTTTTGCAGTCAGAGCACAGTCGATGAAAACTAAATGCCTTTGGGTTCTGAGCTGACAGTGCATCTATTTAAAGAACCTGATTTAAGTTTTCAGAGGCATAAATAATAAAATAGAACCTATTGACTCATCAGGGGAATGGAAATGCTTCATTGTGTTGCAGCTAATCTGAGGTGTATTTGTACATAACACACATTTAATCGCAGGACAAGGTTTAGTATACAGGCCAGTGGCATCATCCCAAGGCAATCCATTCCCCCCACCCTGTATCTTCCTGCTGTAGATGCTTCTCACTGGATAAGGAATTGGCTGGATGGTGGCATGCAGAGAGTGGTGATCAATGGCACAATGTCCACCTGGCAACCGGTGCCAAGTGGTGTTCCTCAGGGGTCAGTGCTGGGCCCAGTGCTCTGTAACATCTTTGTCAGTGATATGGACAGAGGAATTGAGTGCACCCTCAGCAAGTTTGCAGATGACACCAAGCTGTGTGGCGCAGTTGACTTGCTGGAGGGCAGGGATGCCATCCAGAGGGACCTGGACAGGCTGCAGAGGTGGGCCCAGGCCAACCTCATGACGTTTAACAAGGCCAAGTGTAAGGTCCTGCACCTGGGTCGGTGCAATCCCAGGCACAGATACAGGCTGGGTGGGGAATGGCTGAGAGCAGCCCTGAGGAACAGGACCTGGGGGTCTGGGTCGACGAAAAGCTCAACATGAGCCTGCAGTGTGCACATGCAGCCCAGACAGCAACCCTGTGCTGGGCTGCATCAAGAGCAGTGTGGCCAGCAGGGCAAGGGAGGGGATTCTCCCCCTTTACTCTGCTCTCCTCAGACCCCACCTGGAGTACTGTGTGCAGTTCTGGAGCCCCCAACACAAGAAGGACATGGAACTGCTGGAGCGAGTCCAGAGGAGAGCCACGAAGATGCTCAGAGGGCTGCAGCAGCTCTGCTATGAGGACAGGCTGAGAGAGTTGGGGCTCTGCAGCCTGGAGAAGAGAAGGCTTCGAGGAGACCTTAGAGTGGCTTTCCAGTATCTGAAGGGAGCCTACAGGAAGGCTGGGGAGGGACTATTGACAAGGTCTGGTAATGTCAGGACGAGGGGGAATGGGTTTAAGCTGGCAGAGGGGAGATTCAGACTGGATGTTAGGAGGAAGTTCTTTACAGAGAGGGTGGTAAGACACTGGCACAGGTTGCCCAGGGAGGTTGTGGATGCTTCCTCCCTGGAGGTGTTTAAGGCCAGGCTGGATGAGGCCTTGAGCAACCTGCTCTAGTGGGAGGTGTCCCTGCCTATGGCGGGGGGTTGGAGCTGGATGATCCTTGAGGTCCCTTCCAACCTAAACCATTCTATGATTCTATGATTCTTTTTCTGTATTCATAGAATCACAGAGCTGTTTGGGCTGGAAGGGACCTTAAAGATGATCCAATTCCAACTGCCCTGGTATTAGCAGGGACACCTTCCACTAGACCAGGTTACGCTGGGTCCCCTGCTCCTCCTCTTGAATACAGTGGATATTTGAAGTCTTTAAGTACTCTATTCTGTCCCTACAACTTTAATATTTATGTAAGTACCTTTTGTATGTCCTTTCTGCAGTAGTGCACTGCAACTCTTACAGTTCTTTCCCTCCCCACATACCCTTCACTAGCATCCTGGCTTGTGCTGCAGCACCACCAAAGCATTCTCTGCTTTCTGGTCGTGTACTTAAGTGCAGGTTATAGAATCATTAAAGTTATAAAAGACCTCTAAGATCAAGTCCAACCTTCTACCTAACACCTCCAGGTCTCCTAGACCATGCCCCAGAGTGCTGCATCTGCTTGTGTCTTGAACACCTCCGGGGATGGTGACTCCCCCATCTCCCTGGGCAGCCTGTTCCAGTGCCTGACTACTCTTGCAGGAAAGAAATTCTTCCTGATATTCAGCCTAAACATTCCCCTGCACAGGTTTAGAGGAGATGGGCCACCCAGGGAGGTGGTGGAGTTGCCATCCCTGGAGGTGTTGAAGCAAAGCCTGGCTGAGGCACTTAGTGCCATGGTCTGGTTGATTGGCCAGGGCTAGGTGCTAGGTTGGACTGGATGATCTTGGAGGTCTCTTCCAACCTGGTTGATTCTGTGATTCCAAGATGGTTTAGGAAGGCCACGTAGCAAGGATAGAGCAGCTAGGAACAGCCATGGTATGAGTCGTAGAATCATAGAATCAAACAGGTTGGAAGAGACCTCCAAGATTATTTCACCTTAGGTTTGAGAGGTCTGTCACTGTGAAGATATTTTTATTGGACACATCCCATCCTTCAAGCACTCTCTAAACATGTATCCTAGAGGCCTGGTGTGAGGAGCAGAGAAAGCTCACTTGAGTGACGTTTGGGAATGTTGAGCAGTTGGTGTGGTCCTGCACATGGTCATTTTCTTTCGGGTGAGGTGTAAGAGGCTGTCAGATAAACGTCTGCTCGGTTGGTTCTCCTGCAGGGCACGCCACTTTTGAACTGGGAGCTACGTGGATTCATGGTTCACATGGAAACCCAGTCTATCATCTAGCAGAAGACAATGGTTTGCTTGAAGAGACTACTGATGGCGAGAGAAGCGTTGGGCGGATCAGTCTTTACTCCAAGAATGGGGTGGCTTACCACCTCACCAACAACGGGCAGAGGATCCCGAAGGATGTGGTTGAAGAATTCAGTGATGTATACAACGAGGTTGGTATTCAGCTGCTCTGTCCCCTTGCAGATCTGCCTGAAGCACTGGAACCCCAGGGCAGTTCTAACACTCTGGGTACTGGGCAAAGGTAGAAAAGTGGTAATATGGATCCAGAGACTCATTGAGGATGGAAAGACCTTTAAGATCAGTGAGTCCAACCGTTAACCCAGCACTGCCAAGTCCACCACTAAGCCATGTTCTTCAGAACCATATTTACATGGTTTTTGAATGCTTCCAGGGACAACCATCCCACTACTTCCATGGGCAGCCTGTTCCAGGGCTTAACCACTCATAGAATCAGAGAATGGTTTAGGTTGGGAGACACCTCAAATCTCATTCAGTTCCAACCCCTCGCCATGGGTAGGGGCACCTCCCACTAGAACAGGTCACATAAGATCACATCTAACCTGGCCTGGAACACATCCAGGGAGGGAGCAGCAACAACCTCCCTGGGCAACCTGTGCCAGTGTCTTACCACCCTCAGTGGAAAGAGTTTTTTCCAAACATCCAGTTTCAATCTCCCCTCTGCCAGTTCAAATCCATTCCTCCTCATCCTGTCATTACAAGACCTTGTCAGTAGTCCCTCCCCAGCCCTCCTGTAGGCTCCCTTCAGATACTGGAAGGCCACTCCAAGGTCTCCTCAAACCCTTCTCTTCTCCAGGCTGCAGAGCCCCAACTCTCTCAGCCCATCCTTGTAGCAGAGCTGCTGCAGCCCTCTGAGCATATTGGTGGCCTCCTTTGGACTGGCTCCAACAGTTCCATGTCCTTCTTGTGTTGGGGGCTCCAGAACTGCACACAGTACAGTACTCCTTCAGTAAAGATTTTTTCCTGATGTTTGACTTAAACTTCTCCTGGTGTGATTTGAGCTTGTTTCCTCTTGTTCTGTCACTTGTTACCTGCAAGAAGAACTCTGTAGTTCACACTGTAGTGAGTGCCCTGAAACTGAACCAAGAGCTCAAGGTGCAGCCTCACCAGTGCTGAGAGCAGGGAGACAATCCCTGCCCTGGTCCTGCTGGCTACACTGTTCCTGGTCCAGGCCAGGATGCTGCTGGCCTTCACAGAAGCACAGAATACATTGAGTTAGAAGAGATCTCAGGGATCATTCAGTCCAACCCTTGACACAGCACTGAAGGGTCTTGGCCACCCGGGCACATTTTGGCTCATCTTCAGCTGCTGTTGATCAGCACCTCCAGGTCCGTTTCCATCAGGCACTTTCCAGCCATTCTGCTCCAAGCCTGGAGTGTTAATGGGGTTGTTGTGACTCAAGTGCAGGACCCAGCACTTGGCCTTGTTGTACATCATCCCACTGGCTTCAGCCCATCAATCCACCTGGCCAGGTTCTTCCACAGAGCCTTCCTACCCTTAAGCAGACCAACACTTCCAACCCAACCTGGTGTTGTCTGCAAACTTCCTGAGAGTGCATTTAATCCCTTCCTCCAGATGACTGATAAGGATATAAAGAGAACTGACCCAAAATATCTGTAATTCCTTTGCAAAACACCAGCCTCCAGTTCGCCCTCATCTGCGTAACTGTGCCCTGCTTGTCCCTGACGTGGGATTAACTCACTGCTGTTAGGATGAACAATCTTTCCACATTTGTCATCAGTGGAATCACTTCCAGCAAGTCTTGCTGGGGAGGTCCAGTCATTTGCTTTAGAAAGTTGTTCCTTAATTGAAAGGGTGAAGGAGGGGGGGAGATATCAAATTACTAAACAAAGTAGAACGTAAAAACCTTAGCAACAAGCAGCTAAATATTGTAGGCCTGTGATGTTTTGTTGCTGTTATAAATACCTTGGGGTGTGCCAAATCAGTCCAGTGTCCTAGGAACTGCAACTCTTCTTACATCAAAAGGAAAGGGACATCTTTTCTGGTAGATGCAGCCAGTATGGGCTTCCCTCAATGGCTATTTTAACTTTGGTTTGATGTTCAGTGATGCCCTCTTCAGGGAATTGCAGAATGCCAGGTTGGAAGGGACCCCAAGGATCACCTGATCGAACTTTTCTAGGTCTGTTTGGAATGAGGTGGCCCAGCAGCCTGTCAGGCTGAGTCTTAAAACTGCCCAGCGTAGGGGAATCCACTGCTTCCCTTGGGAAATGATTCCAAGGTCTCACTGTTCTCATGGACAAACATCTTCTGGAGTGCAACCAGGATCTTCCCCAGCAGTAACTTGTCCCTGTCACTCCTTGTCTTTACCAAGCTGGGGGCAGATGTGACTGAGTTGGAGGGCAGAAGGGCTCTGCAGCGGGACCTTGACCGCCTGGACAGATGGGCAGAGTCCAAGGGGATGGCATTCAATGGCTCCAAGTGCCAGGGGCTGCACTTTGGCCACAACAACCCCATGCAGAGATACAGGCTGGGGTCAGAGTGGCTGGAGAGCAGCCAGACAGAGAGGGATCTGGGGGTGCTGATTGATACCCACCTGAACATGAGCCAGCAGTGTGCCCAGGTGGCCAAGAGAGCCAGTGGCATCCTGGCCTGCATCAGGAATGGTGTGGCCAGCAGGAGCAGGGAGGTCATTCTGCCCCTGTACTCTGCACTGGTTAGACCACACCTTGAGTACTGTGTTCAGTTCTGGGCCCCCCAGTTTAGAAGGGACATTGAGATGCTTGAGCGTGTCCAGAGAAGGGCAACGAGGCTGGTGAGAGGCCTCGAGCACAGCCCTACGAGGAGAGGCTGAGGGAGCTGGGATTGTTTAGCCTGGAGAAGAGGAGGCTCAGGGGAGACCTTATTGCTGTCTACAACTACCTGAGGGGTGGTTGTGGCCAGGGGGAGGTTGCTCTCTTCTCTCAGGTGGCCAGCGCCAGAACGAGAGGACACAGCCTCAGGCTGCGCCAGGGGAAGTTTAGGCTCGAGGTGAGGAGAAAGTTCTTCACTGAGAGAGTCATTGGCCACTGGAATGGGCTGCCCAGGGAGGTGGTGGAGTCGCCGTCCCTGGAGCTGTTCAAGGCAGGATTGGACGTGGCACTTGGTGCCATGGTCTAGCCTTGAGCTCTGTGGTGAAGGGTTGGACTTGATGATCTGTGAGGTCTCTTCCAACCTTGGTAATACTGTGAGACTGTGAGACTGTGATACCACGGGACTCCTTGTAAAAAAGGAGTCTCCATCCTCCTGGCAGCCACCCTTTACCTGCTGGTTTCTCTTCAGCTTTGTTTAGACAAGAGCATCAATGTGTGACAGAAAAGCCACTCAGACAAAAAAAAAGCCCCAAACATTGAATCTAAAAACGCCAAACAGAAACCTGCAAGATCGAGATGAAGAGGGATGTTCAGTGGAAAGATTAACTTCTATTAAAAAAGAATCAGTGAACCAGTGTTAGACAAAAATGGCCAAATTTAGGTCCATGTAACCTGACACTACTGCTGTCATCTGGCTGTCCCCTTTGCAGGGACAACGGAGTGTCTTAGTGATCTGTGCTGGACACAGCAGATGGAAAGAGCTGACTCTGACATTCTACTCTGGTGAGACCTCACCTGCAGTCTTGTGTCCAGCTCTGGAGCCTCCAATACATGAGAGACATGGAACTGCTGGAGTGAGTCCAGAGGAGGGTCACAAAGATGGTCTATGATATGAGATTTGGACTATCTCTCCTATGAAGACAGGCTGAAAGATTTGGGACTGTTCAGCCTGGAGAAGAGAAGGCTCCAGGGAGACCTTAGAGTAGCATTTCAGTACCTGAAGGGGACCTACGGGAAGGCTGGGGAGGGACTGTTCAGAAAAGCCTGTGGGGACAGTATGAGAGGCAATGGTTTGAAACTGGAGCAGGGGAGATTTAGGTTGGATATCAGGAAGAAGTTCTTCCTAGTGAGAGTGGTAAAATAATGGAGCAGGTTTCCCAGAAGTGGGATTGAGGTCCCATCCCTGGAGACACTCAAGATCAAACTCAGTGTGTTCCTGGGCAGCCTGATCTGTTGGAGTTGTCCCTACTGATTGCAGGGGGGTTGGACAAAATGACCTTTGAGGGTCCCTTATTCTGCCCCTGTACTCGGTGCTAGGCAGGCCACACCTTGGGTACTGTGTTCAGTTCTGGGCTGCTCAATTCAAGAGAGATGTTGAGGGACTGCAACATGTCCAGAGAAGGGAGATGAAGCTGGTGAGGGGCCTGGAGCACAGCCCTGTGAGGAGAGGCTGAGGGAGCTGGGGGTGTGCAGGGTGCAGAAGAGGAGGCTGAGGGGTGATCTCATTGCTGTCTACAGCTACCTGAAGGGAGGCTGTAGCCAGGTGGGGTTGGTCTCTTCTGCCAGGCAAGCAGCAACAGAAGGACACAACAAGGGGACACAGTCTCAAGTTGTGCTGGGGGAGGTCTAGGCTGGATGTTAGGAGGAAGTTGTTGCCAGAGAGAGTGATTGGCATTGGAATGGGCTGCCCAGGGAGGTGGTGGAGTCACTCTCCCCAGAAGTGTTGAATCCAAACCTGGATGTAGCACTTAGTGCCATGGTCTGATTGATTGGCTAGGGCTGGGTGCTAGGTTGGACTGGATGATCTTGGAGGTCTCTTCCAACCTGGTTGGTTCTATGATTCTGTGACTCTAATGCAGTCTGTGAATCTGTGATTGCTGTTGGTTGAATCTGCTTTCCATGTGAAGAGTTTTCCATAGCTAGAGTGAAATGAAAGGAAGAGGCTTGCCATAAAGAATTCTATTCAGTAATCCAAATTATTCCCCACATTTTTATACTGCCACTTATGTAATACATTTAGGGAGGTGAGTGCAGAATGTCTCATCCTCTAGGTAATGTGATTCATTCCAGGAAATGAGATCTCTCAATGGGTTATATAAATGGAAGGAACCTTCCATATTCTTTAACAGAGCTGTGGGGCAGCTGCCCAGGGAGATTGTGGAGTCTCCTTCTCTGGAGAGATTCCAAACCCACCTGGACATTGTGATCCTGGGTTGCCTAGCAGGAGAGTTGGACTCGAGGATCTCCTGAAGTCCCTCCCAAGCACTATTCTGTGATTCCATAATTTCCATCAGGCTGAAACCATGCCTAAACCCTTCAGATTTTCATTTTGACAGTGAACTCCATCAGATCTGATGCTGGGCTGAACACACTCTAGATTCAGGTGACTCCTTACGTTTAAAAATATGCCCAGGAGCATTTAGAAAGCCTCCAAGAGAAAAGTCACTGTAGCCTGTAAAGAATTATCAAGAATTGAATGGGGAGCAGAAAAAGAGAGATTTGTTTGTTTGTTTCAAATGACTTAACATTGCTCTGGGGCTTCAGAATCACAGTAACATTCAGGTTGGCATACCTCCTCAGGATCACCAAGGCCAACTGACAACCCTACTCTACAAAGCTCACCCTAAACCATATCCCCAAGCACTCCATCCAAATGACTTCTAAATGCATCCAGGCTTGGTGACTCCACCACATCCCTGAGTAGCTCATTCCAGTGCCTGACCACTCCTGCTGTGAAAAAAATGTTTCCTACTACCTAGTCTAAACCTTACCCAGTGGCAGTTTGAGGCCATTCCCTATTGTTCTGTCATTATTTACCTGAGAGATCTGCCTTGAAACTGGAATCTCTGGTGGGGAGGCACAGAATCGTTTCAATTTCAAAGGAACCTTGATAGGGAAGAAATTCAGCAACCTGTGGCAGGGAGAGTGTTCTTCTTGGACAAAAGCCAGTGGAAGTAATTTATCTCAGTTCTCAAACACTGGATTAGGTTCCCCAAGGAGATGGTTGAACCTCCATCCCTGGAGGTGTTTAAAAGCAGAAGAGATGTGATGCTGAGGGACATGGTAATCCTTGGTAGGGTTCATAGGATCATAGGATGATCATAGGATGTTAGGATGATCATAGGATGTTAGGGGTTGGAAGGGACCCAAGGAGATCAT
>WAAF01013950.1:88233-120959 GCA_013400475.1 Tricholaema leucomelas
CTCCCAGCTTGGTGTCGTCAGGAAACTTGCTGAGCAGACACTCTTGTGCCCTCATAAATGTCATTGATGAAGACGTTGAACAGGACTGGTCCCAGCACTGATCCCTGGGGGACACCACTAGTCACAGCTCTCCAGCTGGACCTGGTTAGAAAATGGTTGGACTGGATGATCTTAAAGATCTTCTCCAACCAAATCTCTCCAGAATCTCTCCAGATTCTGTGATCTGAACAACTTTTTCTTGCTACTGTATTGAAAACAGAACCAGAGAAAATCTGTTAGACAGGTAGAGGTGTGCAGCAAGATGAACAGCCACTGAGACTGGAAAAGGGAGAGGGAGGGAGTGAAAATGCTGTGGTGAGCAGCATTATTTATGTAACTGGAACAGCTCCAAACGGCATGCAGTGCTCCATGATCATCCTGTCTCACAGATGATAGGAAAATCTCCAGCAAGGGAGGGTGCCAGAGACAGGCAGGCTATGAAATGGGGAAAGAATGCAAAGATGTGAGCTACTTAGCTTGGAGATGCAGCAGATAAGATACAGGCGGTGTCAAGGTGCCGCTGCTTCAGGAATGATTAATTGGGTAAATCGACCCTTTCTTTTACAGCTTCAGGAAGGGGGCAGGCAGTGACATGAGAGCAGCACATTAAAAGTTAATCTTCTTTACACAACACATAATTAGCTTATCGTTGCCACAGGATATCTTTATTGCTAGGAGACAGAGAAGGCTTTCACACTTAGGTGTTGTAAAACTGTCCACAGCTACTCCCTGCCATAAAGAAAAATACCTAAGGGACAGGTTCAGCCAAGAAGAGGACATCAGCCAGCCCCTAGTGCTGTTGCTGGGGAGATGATTTCTCTCATTTCCTTCGGAGCTGGAGTTTCTCACAGGGGCAGCTCATCACAGAAACACAGAATGGTAGGGGTTGGAAGGGACCTCTAAAGAGCATCGAGTCCCCTGCCAAAGCAGAATCACCTAGGGTAGGTCACACTGGAATACATCCAGGTGAGTTTTGAAAGTCTCCAGAGAATAAGACTCCACAGCCTCTCTGGGCAGTCTGTTTCAGTTCTCCACAACCCTCACTATCAGGAAGCTTCTCCTCATGTTGAGATGGAACCTCCTGTTTTCCAGCCTGTACCCATTGTTCCTTGTCCTGTCACTGGGCATCACCATAAAGAGCCTGGTGCCTTCATCTTGACACCCAACCCTCAGATATTTGTAGACATTGGTAAGATGCCTTCTCAGCCTTCTCTTCTCCAAACCAAACAGCCTCAGGGCTCTCAGCCTTTCTGCATTGGGGAGATGTTCAAGTTCCTTCAGCATCTTAGTAGCTGGACTCATTCCAGCAGATCCCTGTCTCTCCTGAATTGGGGTTTTGTTGAACTCCTTGTTCTAGCCAGTTGGGGCTGTTAGATTGGACCATCTGTAGTGATTTCATAGAGCCGACTGAGTGTTCTTCCCTGTGCTGCTGTGTACTAAAAGTCTGGGCATGAAAGTGAGCTGTGTGATCTCCTGGAAGTCTCCAGTGGAAATAGCTGTTATGGAACACGAGTGCCGAGTGCCCCAGTGCAGCAGGCACCTGGCTTTGGGAGCCTTTTCCTCTGCCTCCTTAGATGCAGAGAATGTTTCTCTTTCCACCTGCTGAGCCTGCCTGATGCATTTCTGGTTTGTGTTTTGCTGAGTCCCTCACTCCTCCAGGACTTTTATCTTTTTAATTTTCACTAGCATCTATTTTGTCAGGTGTTTTGTTCATCCTAGGTGGCCAAGATTCTCCTAATGTACCTGGTGATGAAATGGGTGCTGGGGAGAAGCACTAGTCATTTGGTCTTTAGTTTGTAGATTCATGTGAGGATTTGGGTTGGAAGGGACTTTAAAGATCATCTAGTTCCACCTCCCCTGCTACTGGCAGGGACACTTTCCACTAGACCAGATTGCTCAAGGCCTTATCTAGTCTGGCCTGGAACACCTCCAAGGAGGGGGCATCCACAGCCTGTTCCAGTGTCTCACCAGTCCCACTGTACAGAATTTCTTTCCTAGTCTCCAGCCTGACTACATCTCTGGTTTTGGAGGAAGCAAGTTTTTTGAGAGGTGGTGTTAAGACATTTTGAAGCTACCCAGGATAAAAAGATTGCCAAACCCTGAGGTCAGATTCCTTCTGCCTTGTACAACCTCCTAGACCGTTCTTGATCTCACCATCCAGCAATAGAACAAGGGGACACAGTCTCAAGTTGTGCCAGGGGAGGTCTAGGCTGGATGTTAGGAGGAAGTTGTTGGCAGAGAGAGTGATTGGCATTGGAATGGGCTGCCCAGGGAGGTAGTGGAGTCGCCGTCCCTGGAGGTGTTGAAGCAAAGCCTGGCTGGGGCACTTAGTGCCATGGTCTGGTTGATTGTCTAGGGCTGGGTGCTAGGTTGGACTGGATGAGCTTGGAGGTCTCTTCCAACCTGTTTGATTTTGTGTTTCTGTGATCATGTCATTCCACCTCTCTGCCTTCATTTCTCCCTTGAGAAGAGGCTGAGCTGTCCTCACTTGAGAAGAAACAAAAGCATCGACAACAGCAAGCACAGGATGGATGCAAAGCCTGATCAGGGCTGGGGCCCTGGCTTGAGCAGTGGAAAATGGAGTGCTGAATGAACGGGGCTAAATTTGTCACGGTTTGGGTGCTGCACAGCCGCCTGCCTGCCCCAGCACTCACACACTGCCCTCCTGCTGCTGCTGCAGCTGCTGCCGTCTGCCTCAGCTCCAGCGTATGCCTCCAGCTCTGCTCCTCCATCTGGGTCTCTCCCACCCCAGTTATCTTGTCATCTGGGCACCAAATTCTAGTGAATGCGAAGTGTGGAGAGGCTTCCTTGGCTGTTTCACCTGGGACTGTGGAGTCACTGAACCTGGAACCTGTCAGGTGAAGCGTCTCCCATCTGCTGAATGTCCCTGGTGCAAGCAAAGTGCCCCAGTACCTCCAGGGCTCTGCCTCACTGGTTCATTTGGAAAGTCCTTAGGCTTTTTCCAGGCACTTGTCCAAGCTTTCTTGGCTGGCTTCTTCTACTTCAATACAAGTTTTGCTTCTTTTTGTTCTCAGTAGCCTGAATTTTTAATAGCTGTAGGGATGCCTCACAGAAGCCTTTATTTGGTTGTGAGCAGTAAGAGACTGCACAGCTCTTCATTTCTCTAGCAGAAAGGTCCCTATGAGAGGCTGTTGTGCTGCACTGAAGTCAGCCCAGATCAATCACAAACCTGTGACCAAAGTGACCCAAATCCTCCTCTGTGAGAAGGTGAGGAAAGAGCAGTGCCTGCAAGGAAGGTCTTCTTCAGTGCTGGAGAGCAGTGACCTGCATTTCCAACCAGGTGTTGTCCAGCAGTGCTCTTTGTTATGGTGCACTGAACCTGCTGATAGCAGGACAGCTCTCCAGCCACTGTTGTTTTAACACTGGTCCTGCTTAGACCATGGACTGTGCTGATCGGGCACTGCTCAGGGTCAGTGTCAGTCCATTTGATTGGTCTCTCAAAGGAAGAGGACTCTAGCACTGGAAGGTTCACCAAAGTGTAATTGTCCATGCCAAGTATTCAGAATGTTTCCACATTCCTTCACACTCCTGCTAGGATCAGAGAAGGCTTTGGGTTGGAAGGGACCTTTAAGGATCTCCTTGTCCAAACCCTTGGAGTCAGCAGGGACACCTGCGACTAGAGCAGGTTGTTCTGAGCCCCAAACAACCTGACCTGGTATGATTCTAAAGATGGGGAATTTGCCACCTCTCTGGACAACCTGGGCCAGGGTTTCACACAGTAAAAAATGTCTTCTCTCCAATTTGAGTCTCTCTGTTTAAGTTTCAAACCATCACCCCTTGTCCTGTCACAACAGGCCCTGCTAAAGAATCATAGAATCAACCAGGGTTGGAAGAGACCTCCAAGCTCATCCAGTCCAACCTAGCACCCAGCCCTGGCCAGTCAACCAGACCATGGCACTAAGTGCCTCATCCAGGCTTTGCTTCAACACCTGCAGGGACAGCAGTCTGTTCCCAGTTTTCTGATCAGCTCCTTTAAGTCCTGAAAAGCCACCAGAAGGTCTCCCTGGAGCCTTCTCCAGGCTGAACAACCCCAACTCTCTTAGCCTGGCCTCACAGCAGAGGGCTTCCAGCCCTCTCCTCATTGCTGTGCCCGCTATTTTTGGTGGATAGTTGGGGGAATCCTGAGGCTGGCATCACTCTCCAAGAAAAGTGACAGGAGTGTGACCTTTGAGGATAGTCCCTGCAGCTTCCCTGTCTGTGTG
This sequence comes from Tricholaema leucomelas, assembly GCA_013400475.1. Lineage (NCBI taxonomy): Eukaryota > Metazoa > Chordata > Aves > Piciformes > Lybiidae > Tricholaema lacrymosa > Tricholaema leucomelas. Next base: position 92,496 of record WAAF01013950.1, read on the forward strand.
TAACTGCTGGAAAAGTGCAGTCAGGGACAAGAGATCTCAGAGCAGCTCTTCTGTCTTTGCTAAGTCCTCATGTCCCTCTCTAAGGGCTGGCTCCCAGGTATTAGCGGAGGGTAGGAGGGAGGTAGTGAGCTGGACAAGTTAACTGCAGGTGCAGTTGCACTGCTTTGCCTGCCTGAGAATTTTGCAACCCTTCAGCCAGCTTAATGCAGAGAAAAAGTGCCTGTTTTGACTTAGTCTTTTCAGTCAGGATGTGGTCCCCAAAGTCCTGCTTCACAGGAACCTTCCCTTTAACAATCAGCTAATTAATGGCCTTGTTATCTGGCAGCTTTCTCCTGTGTGCTGCACAGCTTCTGGGGGAGGGATGCAGCCAGGGAACGACAAAGTTTTCCACCCTTCTCACTCCCCCTGCCCTGTGCTGGGCTTCCTGCCATCCCCAATTAAGCTCCAGTGCCTTGCCTTGCATTATCTTAGAAAGCAGCACCGAAGGGCCACTGAGAGTCACCGTCCCCTCCCTGCCCCTCTATTGCAGTGACAGATGTGTGGCCCTGCTAACAGCCTGCACCTATCTCTGCTGAAGGGATTAAAGCAAAGCAGTTTTCAAGCCAAGTGAGGAAAAAGACAATGCTACAGCTTGTCAGCAGTGCTGACAGGAAGGAGCATGGACTGGGATGTGCTTTCCTGACCTCCTTCAGTGCTGGGAGACTTCTTTATTTAGATTTGTTCTTCCTAAGAGTCTGCCTCTTCCTGTGCTGGAGGAGCATGTATGTAGTAAACACGTGTAGGTGGAAGCCTGTAGGTAACAGAGGAGACATCCTTGCTGAAACCCACGTTCTCTGCAAAGGCTCTTGGTTGTGGGGATGCCCCAGAGCTGGTCAGGAAGAAGACCAAAGGTGTAAGCTGAAGTGAAGCCATGTTTTAGGGTCATGGCTGTTCAATTAGCTCCTTTTAATTTCTGCCCTTCGTCCCCATTTCCTTGCAGGATTTCATCTAAACCCCTCAGAATTAGCAAAGGAAATCTGCTTAGAATGAAGAGCTGCTTGGGAGGGATACAATTACAGACTGGTTTAGATTGGCAGAGACCTTAAAGATCACCCAGCTCCAATGCCCTGCTGTGGGCAGGGGCACCTTCCACTAGCCCAGGTTGCTCAAGACCCGGTTCAGTCTGACCTTGAACACTTCCAGGAAGGGGGCATCCACAAGCTCTCTGGGCAACCTGTTCCCAGTGTCTCACCATTCTCATAGTGAATTAGTGAATTTCATCCTAATCTTCAGTCTAAATCTCACTTCTTTCAGTTTTAAAACACCACTCCTCATCCTATTACTACATACACTTGTAAAAAGTCTCTTTCTGGCTTTGCTGTAGCCCCCTTTGAGTACCAAAAGGCCACCAAAAGGCCTCCCTGGAGCCTTCTGTTCTTCAGGCTGATCAACCCCAAGTTTCTCAGCCTGTCCTCACAGCAGAGGGGTTCCAGCCCTGGGATCATTTTTGTGGTCTTCTTTGGAACCCACTTGAGCAGGTCTGCGCCCCAAAGCTGGAATACAGTCAGCTTCTTTTGCTTCTGCTGATGGTTCTTGCAGACAGGCTTCCAGAGCCTGTTCTGACCAAACCATCAGCTTCTTTCGCTTCTGCTGATGGTTCTTGCAGACAGGCTTCCAGAGCCTGTTCTGACCAAACCCAGAGGAGCTGTAGAGTGAGAAGTGCTGTTTGTTGTGGTGGGATGTGAGTTTGCCAGTGGTAGCAGCTGGGCTGTGATGGTGTCTGTCCCTGGTCTTTCCTTCCTGTTTGTATCAGGTCTGTGCTAATAGAAAAGGGAGATGGGTTTGGTCTGTGCATGCTGTAGCTCTCCTTGCTGGTGGACACAGTGCCCTCAGTTTGGGAGCATGGATGTTTTGTACAGGTAAGCAGAAAATCTGCAGCCCCTTGCAGGTGGTTCTCCTTTTTTGGGGGAGTAAATCTTAGGAGGAGCAACTGAAAGAGTTGAGGATGATTAATTTGAGGAAGAGGAGGCAGAGGGGAGACCTCATGGCTGCTAACAACAACGTGAAAGGACATTGTGGAGAGGTTGGTGCTGGTCTCTTCTCACAGGTAATTAGTGATAGAACAAGAGGGAATGGCCTCAAGCTGTGACTGAGTAGGTTTTGACAGGACATTAGGAAAAATGTTTTCCCAGCAAGAGTGGTCAGGCACTGGAATGGGCTGCCCAGGGAGGAGGTGGAGTCACCACCCCTGGATGTGTTTAAAAGTCGTTTGGATGTGGTGCTTGGGAGTATGCTTTAGGGTGAGCCTTGTGGAGTAGGGTTCCCCGTTGGACTTGGTGATCCTGAGGGGCTTTGCCAGCCTGACTGTTTCTGTGTGTGATTCTGTCCCTTTCACCAGGGTGATGGAACTAAACCCACTGAGCTCTCTCAGGAAGCCTCTGCCTGTCACGGTGTGGTGAAGTGACTGAAGGAGAATGTTTTCAGATCTCACCACTGCCTCTTGCCAGTGACCTCAGAGGTGGTCCCATAGGCATTATGATGCTTGCTGTTATTGTGGCCAGTTTCCTGCCTGGAGAAGGAAAGCTTTGGTTGCTTCCACTGCAGACAGTACAATCCTGCTCCTACTTGATTAGAGACCTACCTGCAAGGGGATTGGTAGGGAACCCTTTCCATAGTTTCTTCCACAGGATATGGTCGCTGCATGTGTACAGTAAAGGATCTTTGTGATCCTTGTGGTCCCTCCCAACCTGACTGAATCTGTGATTCTATGATTGTGTGATCTCTTTTGAGTGTCTTTTGGATTACTTTTATTATGACAATATAGCTCTTAATGAAGGACTTTCTCCTCCATCTAAACATGAGCAGGAACAACTTTAATTTGAGGGTGCTGGAGCAGGCTGCCCAGAGAGGTGATGCACTCTCCATCTCTGGAGACATTCCTGTGTGATGTGCTCTAAGTGAATCTGCCTTGGCCAAGGAGGTTGGACTTGCTCTCAAGAGGTCCCTTCCGAGCTCTACCATTTGCTGTTGCTTCTCTCCTTCCTTCTTTCCTACAAGAGTTTTGTCTTCTGCTCTTCATCAGATGGTTCAACACCTCCAAGAAAAGAAGAGCAAGGAAATAATAGGGCTTGTGAGAAAAAGAGATAAATCTTGGTGGTTGTCCTTACCTGCTGCCTGACCAGTGGGATGACAGCTCTAGCAAAGGCTCTACCCAGTGTTTACACCACATCTCTGCACAGAATGTGCATCTCTGCCCTTTTCTCTGTTGGGCAATGAAGGATACAATGGTTAATAAAAACACCCCCATGGCTCACTTATCCTTTTGGCCAAATGGTAGCTGGGTTTTAGCACAGCTTTGCTTGTCTTGTGAACGTGTTATCTGCTTACAGTGTGCAAGCAGCTTATGAAAGCTGAGCTGAGTTGTGCTGACACAAGGTCTGCAGCTCAGGCTTGCTGGAAGTGGTTTGGGCCTCAGAAATCAGCAGACCTGAGAACTGTGAGATGCTGGAAGTGCCAAAGAGCTTTTGGCTTTGGGGGACAGAAAAGGCACTGTTTGCTTTCCTTTGCTTTGCTGCATACAGGGCATTGGTCTCCACTTTTCTTGTCTGGAAGTCTCCTTAGGAAGGCTGTGTCCCACTTAGTGTCTGCAATTCTATTCTGTCTCTGCCAGTTCCACTCATTTCTCTTGGGATGATTTCTCTGGTTTGTAGTTTATTTTCCTCTTGTTTTCAGTCTTATTTTCTGCTTCAGTTTCCTCCTCGTGCCTTATTTGTCCTAATCTCACTTTCTTCCATTCACTCACAGACCTGCTGTCTCCCACTCTTACCACTGTGGTCAGTTTTCCTCACCCTTCCTCATTATCCCTCTCTTTTGCCCCCTCAAATTTGCTTTATTTCTAAAACCCAAGAGAAAACCAAGTTTCTAGGGAGGGTGAGAGTGGAAAGAATCTAAACCATGGTGGATTAGCTGTATCAGCAGAGGCTGGGTTGGCAGGGACCTTAGAAATTACCTAGTTCCAACCTCTTTGCCCACAGACATGGACACCATCCACCAGATCAAGTCACTCAAAGCCCCAGCTAACCTGGCCTTGAACACTTCCAGGAGTGGAGCATCCACAACTTTTCTGGACAACCTGTTCCAATGTCTCCTCACCATCACAGCAAATAATTTCTTGTTAATATCTAAATCTCCCCTCTTTCAGTTTAGAACTACTACTCCTCGTCATGTCATCACAATTCCCTGATGAAGAGTCTCTCCCCATCATTCCTGTAGCCTCCTTTAAGTACTGAAAGGCCACAAGAAGGTCTCCATAGAGCCTTTCTTCCTATAGGCTGAACAATCCCAGCTCTCTGAGCCTGACCTCACAGGGGAAATCCTCAGTCCCTCTGTTTATCTTCATGGCACTCCTCTGGAGCTCCTCAAACAAATCCATGTGTTTCTTATGCTGGCAGCCCAGAGCTGAACACACAACTCCAGATGGAGCCTCATAAGAGTGAAGCAGAGGGGAAGAATCACCTCTGTCCTACCAGGCATTTACTTTTGAGTAGAGCTTCTCAGTGTGCCCAAGTGATCTGTCTCCACCACAAGGATCTTAAGTTGTAATCAAACCATCTTCAGCAGGAAAAGCTCGTCCAGCAGGGATGTAGCTCCTCTGCTCAAAAGAGTGCTGTGCACCCCTGTGGCATGATAGGTGTTTAAGGCCAGGCTGGATGAGGCTCTGGCCAGCCTGATCTAGGGTAGGGTGTCCCTGACAATGGCAGAGGGTTGGAACTAGATGATCCTTGCAGTCCCTTCCAACCCTGACTGATTCTATGATTCTATTCCTTTAAATATGACCTTGATTTACAGAATCAAAGAATGCATTGAGTTGGAAGGGACCCTTGAAGGTGACCTTGCCCAATCCCCCTGCACTGAGCATGGGCATCTCCAACTAAATCAGGTTGCGCAGGGCCCCATCAAATGTGACTTTGAAGATGACACCTCCTGCACAAACAAGTCATTAATGGGATGAGTTGCACTTCTGGGAGGCACCTTTGAAAGCTTTCCTCTGTTAAAAGATTCCTCAGAGTCTTTCCATGGATGTGAAGGGCCATGGTTCAGGAGCCAGCAGGTGGCCAAGAAAGCCAATGGCATCCTGGCTTGTGACAGAAATGCTGTGTCCAGCAGGAGCAGGAAGGTGATTGTGTCCTTGAGCGATGCTCTGGAGGGGTCATGCCTTGAGTATTGTGTTCGGGTTTGAATATCTCAGTACAAGAGGGATGTGGAGGTGCTGGAGCCAGTGCAGAGGAGGGCAAGGAAGCAGGGGAAGGGCCTGGAGAATCAATCTGGTGAGGAGTGACTGGAGGAGCTGGAGATGGTTACTTTGAGGAAGAGGAGGCTGAGGGAAGACATCATGGCTGTCTACAGCTACATGAAAGGAGGTTGTGGAGAAGTTGGTGCTGGTCTCTTCTCACAAGTAATTAGGAATAGAACAAGAGGGAATGGCCTCAAGTTGCCACTGGGCAGGTTTAGAGTGGACATTAGGAAGCATTTTTTTCCAGCAAGAATGGTCAGGCACTGGAATGAACTGCCCAGGGAGGTGGTAGAGTCACCAAGCCTGGATGGGTTTAAAAGTCATTCGGATGTGGTGCTTAGGGATATGGTTTAGGGGGAGCCTTGTAGAGTAGGGTTCTCTGTTGGACTTGGTGATCCTGAGGGGCTTTGCCAACCTGAGTGTTTCTGTGATTGAACTGAAGGCTCTTCTGGTACCGTTAGAGACACAAGTTCAGATCACTCCAGCCAGCCTCAGGCAGGAGGTCAAGGTGGATTGTTGCTTTCTTGCTTTTACAACAGAAAATGGGCTTAAAAATGTCAGGAAGATCTCCTTGCAAGAGAAACAGTTTGTTACAAGGGGATGTTTCTTGTGGGTCTTCCTCAAGCTGGCTCCTGATGGGAGATTGCTGGGGATGGCAATGTTTTCCATGGATCTGTGCCTGTCTTGTGCTCAGTAAAATGTGTGTGTGTGCACTAAAGTCCTTTGCTAAGCCTGTGCTGCTCGCTTCCTGTTTTCTGGGGACAACAGAAAGCTAAGCATGAAATGGAGTTCCCTCACCCTGGTGGATTTCTGGGCATTGCTGCCAGGTAACTGGGATAATGGAGGAGGTGGAAGGGCTGGTTCAAAGTTAGAACAGTTAAAGATCTGAGCCCTGCAACCTAAGGAAGATTTTAGATGCAGGATTGTACCTGAGACATCACAGTGGGGAAGAGCCGGTGCCTTGTTGTCAGATGTGAGGATGAACGTGGCTCCTGATGATGAGTTCATTCCCTGTAGATTTTGGGTAGAGGCTGCTTGGCAGAGCCAGAAACTGCAGACAGCAAACCCAAGAGCACTCCATAGAGGTGCTCTGCAGTCTGTGCTAGGCTGGCTTGCTGACCCAGCTGCAGCATCTAAAACGTTGGTTGAACGTCAGGCTTTAGCTACCGAAACCTCAGTTGGTCTTCTGCAAGTGACAGAATGGACACTGTCAAATAAGAAATAACTTAAGTTCATAGTAAATTAATGACTTAAGAGTAAGTGGAGTGTTGGTGAGTAAGAGTGGTTCTCCTTGCCTGGAGGGAGGTGTTGCTCCTGCCTTCTGACCAGTGCAGCTGTGGAGCAACCTGCCGTGGCGCTGGAGCAAGAACGGACAACGAATCGCCACAACTGGTCTGTAAAGCTGGCCAGAGAAGGTGATGTGAATGTGCTGGGAGCTTGGGTTCTGCTGTGAATCACGGTGTCCACCTCTCTGTCCTGTCTCTGGCAGGTCTATAACCTGACTCAGGAGTTCTTCCAACGAGGTAAACCAGTCAATGCTGAGAGCCAGAACAGTGTGGGCGTCTTCACACGGGACGTAGTGCGCAAGCGCATCAAGGCCGACCCGGATGACACAGAGGCTGTCAAGAGGCTGAAACTAGCCATGATCCAGCAGTACCTTAAGGTGAGTCTGCAGGTCGTGGTCCCTTTGGTTTAACTATGATTCTGTGATTCTGTGGTAAATATCTAAGGGGTGAGTGCCAGGAGGCTGGAGCCAGGCTCTGCTGGGTGATGCTCAGTGACAGGACAAGGGGCACTGGGTGGAAGCTGAGGCATAGGAGGTTCCATGTGAACCTGAGGAAGAATTTTTTCCCTCTGAAGGTGACAGAGCACTGGAACAGGCTGCCCAGGGGGGTTGTGGAGTCTCCCTCTCTGGAGATATTCAAGAACCGTCTGGATGTGTTCCTGTGTGATCTGCTCTGGGTGATCCTGCTCTGGCAGAGGTGCTGGACCAGATGATCTTTCAAGGTCCCTTCCAGCCCCTGACATTCTGTGATTGTATGATTAAAAGCAGACCTGGCTAGACCTGGTCCAACTTTGGGGGGAACTGAGGGTGGGGAGACACTGGAACAGGTTGCCCAGGAAAGGTGTGGATGCTTCCTCCCTGGAAGTGTTTAAGATCAGGCTGGATGAGGCTTTGAGCAACCTGGACTAGTGGGAAGTCTCCTTAGACACTGAGGACAAATACTTAAGACCAGGCTGGGTAAGACTTTGATCAACCTGATCTTGTGGGAGGTGACCCTAGGCACCAAGGATGTAGGTCCTGTCCATGGCAGGGGAATTGGAACTGGATGAGCCTTAAGGTCCCTTCTAACTCAAGCCATGAATTGTTTCCTGTGATCTCTTGCAGCTAGGGCAGTTGGTGCTTATACTGACAACTTTTCTTCCTGAGGTGAATCCAAATGCAGGGAGCTGCAACAAATAACAAATAACTTTGCTCTTTCTCTCTCTGCTTTTCTTACCTTAAGCTTCCAGCTTTTGAATCAGAAAGGGCTTTCCTAAGCTCTCTTCAATTTTCTGGTGTGATTTAGTTTTCTTACCCCTTCAAAGCTACTCTATCACCAGATTCTTTTTAGTAGAGCCTTCTCTTGTGCCTCGCACCTGGGAGCCTGTGGTCCTGCCTGAGTGTCTTTTACTCCCTTCTGCTTCTGTCCGTATCTCAGAGACCAGAAGAAATGGCACTTTGATACTGGTAATTTGCTGAACAAATCCCTAGAAAGCCTTTGAAGGTAAAGCAATAAAATCAAAAGTGGATTGTTACAAACTCATGTCCTAATCATCCTTCCTCACAGCTTCCCTAGTGCTTTGATCTCCTTGGTGTCTTGGCCTAAATGAGATCGCTGTGGGATGAGGACTTAACGCTGCATCAAGCACTCCCTAAGTGTAACAGTCACTCCTCTTTTAATTATAATGACTTAAAGGCTTATGAAATGAGGCAGGGGAGGCAGGCAGCACTCCGTGCATCTCGTTCACTATCTGCAGGTGGGAAGCTGAAACAGGGAGAAATAAAGACCTGAAGAGTCTCACAGGAGATCTGTGAGAAAGCTGAGGTTTGGCCCTAGGCATCCTAAGTGCTCTCCATAGAATCATAGAATGGTTTGAGATGAAAATGACCTTAAAGATCATCTAGTTTCACCTCCCACTTCCATGGGTAGGGACACCTCCCACTAGAACAAGTTGCTCAAGGCCTCATCCAACCTGGCTTTGAACACCTCCAGAGAGAGTGATTGGCATTGGGATGGACTGCCTAGGGAGGTGGTGGAGTCACTGTCCTTGGAGGTGTTCAAAAAAACCCTGGATGAGGCACTTAGTGCCATGGTCTGGTTGATTGGACGGGGCTGGGTGCTAGGTTGGACTGGATGATCTTGGAGAACTCTTCCAACCTGGTTTGGATGATCTTGGAGGGCTCTTCCAACCTGGTTGATTCTATGATTCTATGATCCACGGCCTCCCAGGGCAACCTGTTCCAGTGTCTCCCCACCCTCACTGGAAAGAATTTCTTCCTAATCTCCAGTCTCAACCTCCCCTCTTCCAGCTCAAAGCCTTTGCCCCTTGTCCTGTCACTACAAACCCCTCTGAAATGTCTCCCTCCAGCTTTCTTGTAGATGCCATTTAGGTACTGGAAGGTTGCTCTGAGGTCTCCCCAGAACCAACTCTTCTATAGGTTGAACAGCCCCGACTCTTGCAGTTTGTTCCCATAGGAGAGGTGCTCCAGCTCTGTGGTCATCCTTATGGCCTCCTCTGGACTCTTTCCAACAGATCTGTGTCCTCATGTTCTCTTACCATATCTCAGTGTCCAAACCCAAGATCTTGTGTCACAGGATGTCTCCACAGCTGCCCCATAAAGCTGAGTTAGTTATGTGTTACCCACCTGACATCAGCCACGCAGACAGCGTTAGCCATGTGGTAGAGCTCTGGCATTCCTGGTGGTTACTTCTGTGGTGGCTACAGCTTAGCACAGCCAGAAACTTTTCTGCAGGTCTTACAAATCCCTTCTCATGTGTAAATACCTAAGAACAACAAAGCTTCTGATCCTTAAAGGCTGTTGGATCAGAGTGGCTGCTGAGTGAGCAGGGATTAGCTGGTGTCTCAGGCAGTCCTGAGGCAGGTGGTTGCCTGTTTGTCTCCCTGGCATTTTTCTTCTGTGGCTGAAAGAGTCAAGCAGCCACCACTGTTTGTCATCTCCATAATGTGGAGTGGCCTGCTGGAACACCCAGGCAGGGTAAGTGGCCTGTTGTGTGAGAGGGTCCAGGCTTGCCAGGCTTCCAAAGCCCAGTCCTTAAAGTCTAGAAAGACCTGGAAAACTGACCGAAGGATGAGACAAGAAATTGTCATGTTCCTCTTGCCTCCAGTGCTTAATTAATGTGCAAATCATTGTGACTCTGACCTGAAGAGTTTAAGGTCACTGTGTCCCACGTTGGGAATTTACCCTGGGACAGGCAAGACATCCTGCCTTTCTTCCAGGGACTGGGAAGGGACTTTTTACAAGGGCTTGTAGCAATAGGATGAGGGGCAATGGCTTTGAGCTGGGAGAGGGAAGATTGAGACTGGAGGTTAGGAAGAAATTCTTGACAGTGAGAGTGGTGAGACACTCAAACAGGTTGCCCAGGGAGGTTGTGGATGTCCCCTCCTTAGAGGTGTTTAAGGCCAGGTTGAATGAGACCTTGTAATTGCCCTTCCCTCTCCCCTCCCTCCTTCCCCAAAGAAAGCAATTGGAAGTGAGAGGAAAAGGTAAGCCCACCCAAATAAACCAGTCTCACTCGATTTGGAAGTTAAAAAGGAAAACCAGTTTAACAATAACTTAAAAAGGGTATCAAAGGTAGGGAGGTTACAAAAGGTGTAGGGAAGGAAGAATAACAAATACAAAAAGATATGAATACAACCCGAGTTTGTGATGCTGACCACGTGTGTGGAGAGATGCAGGCAGAGCTGGAGTGTGTGGTCCTGCGAGGGCTGTGGAGTGGTCCAAGGAAGTCCCCCTGCTTTTAAGGGACAGGAAGGGGGAGTGGGCTAACCCTCACCTGGGGGTGTCCAGACCCACCCCTGGGGAAGGGTCAGGACCACCTGAGGTCAGGTTTCGAGTTCAGGGACACTCCTCCTGGAGTGTTAACCATATACACCCCTCCTTAGAGGTGTTCAAGGCCAGGTTGAATGAGACCTTGAACAACCTGGGCTAGTGGGAAGCTGGAACTAGATAATCTTTAAGGTCCCTTCCAACCCAAACCATGGTCTATGAAGCTTTGGCCATGGAGGTCCCAAATCTGGAGCTTCTGTAATCACAGAAGTGCCTCACATCTTGGCGTTTCTTATTTCTGTCTCCTCTAGTTGCTGCTGCTCTGAGTCCCCTCACCCCTAGCAGATCATTTGCTTGCTGCCTGTTTGGCAGCATGCTGAAAGCTGCAGACAGCAGAAATAGCTGCCAAAAGTCTTTCGTGGCTCCTCATGGGCATGTTTATTACCATGGGAAACAGCATCTGATTAACACAGCTTCAGCTTCTGTCTTTGCAGCACCAAGCAGCCAGTGCCTGGCCAGGGCAGTCGGGTTTAGATGACAGCAAACAGGCAGAGCTGTAACCAAGAATCAGGCAGAAGCAAAGGGGCCATCTCTGAACTCTGGCTGATGCAACCACAGCTGCTGCACCTTCTTACCATGGCAGAACAGATTCTTTGGTTGGAAGGAAGGCTAAGGATTGTTTTTTTCTTGACTAGCACAAGTGGTGTGGTTTAAGAGAGGGATTCAGGACTCCCAGCTTGTGCAGCTCCTCTGCCCCTGCAGACTCCAGAAGAAAATGTTTCCCCGTGAGAGCAGTCAGGCATTGGAATCACCTGCCAGGGGAAGTGGTGGATTCCCCTACACTGGGCAGTTTTAAGACTCAGCCTGCCAGGCTGCTGGGCCAGCTCATTCCACCTCTACTGTGACCTAGAAAAGTTGGACCAGGTGATCCTTGGGGTCCCTTCCAGCCTGGCATGCTGTGAGTCTGCTACAGCCAAAGAAGTTGCTCTGCGGCAACGTTGCTTTTGTGTTGCTTCTCCTCAGGTGGAGAGTTGTGAGAGCAGCTCCCACAGCATGGACGAAGTCTCGCTCAGTGAGTTTGGGGAGTGGACCGAAATCCCTGGGGCTCATCACATCATCCCTTGTGGGTTCATAAAGATCGTGGAGATCCTGGCCCGCTCCATTCCCGAGTCCGTCATCCAGCTCCGCAAGCCGGTCAAGTGCATCCACTGGAACCAGTCGGTCAGCAAGGAGATTGAGAGGGTGGCTGACCACAACAGTGACCTCCCCGAGGAGGACAAGGGCTCCGATGTCTTCGTAGAGTGCGAGGACTGTGAGTTCATCCCAGCTGACCACGTCATTGTGACTGTGTCCCTGGGAGTCTTGAAGAAACGCCACGAGAGCCTCTTCCATCCCCGCCTGCCCGAGGAGAAGGTGATGGCCATTGAGAAACTTGGGATCAACACCACTGACAAGATCTTCCTGGAGTTTGAGGAGCCCTTCTGGAGCTCTGAATGCAACAGCATCCAGTTTGTCTGGGAAGATGAGGCAGAAAGTGAGAGCTTGACTTATCCCGAGGAGCTGTGGTACAAGAAGATCTGCAGCTTCGATGTACTCTACCCACCAGAGAGGTATGGCTATGTGCTGAGCGGCTGGATCTGTGGAGAAGAGGCTTTGATTATGGAGAAGTGTGATGATGAGACTGTGGCAGAAACCTGCACCGAAATGCTACGTAAATTCACAGGTCAGCCACGCTCTGCATCCTCTGGTGGGGCGGGGAGGAGAGCGGGAGCGGGGCTGGGGTGTTGAATAAGCAGCAGGAAGAACGTTTTTAGCTCTTTGGCATCTGACGTCCCTTTGCCTGGGCTTTGCCTGTGCTTCCACCTCCTGCCTGGGTGTGCCTGACAGCTATTTATACAGAGGGGCTGAGAAACAGCTCAGGAAGTGGTGGGCAGAAGTGCAGGAGGATTCCACATCCTCTGCCTTCTTCAATCACAAATAACTCTTCAGCAGCTGGAGCTGTGGGGTTCTGGACTCTCTACTCAGCTGTGGAAAGCAGAGTAGCTCTTCTGGAGCCAGTGGAGTTGGATCTGCTTAGATCAGCTGAGAGGTGGATGGATCACAGCCCTGAGTTTTCATTCAACATGAGGCTATGGGGAAATCTCATTGGCCTGACTTTCCAAGAATCCATTGATCTCGAGAGTTCTCATCTTCATGGATTCACAGAATGGCTTGGGTTGGAAGGAACTTGGAAGATCCTCCAGTCCCAACTCCCCATGCCATGGGCAGGGACACCTTCCACTAACCCAGGTTGCTCAAGGCCTCATCCAGCCTAGCCTTGAACCGCTCCAGGGAGGGGGCATCCACAACCACCCTGGGCAACCTGTGCCAGTGTCTCCCCATCCTTACTGTCGAGTGTTTCTTCCTAATCTTCAGTCTCAATCTCCTCTCTTCTAGCTCAAAGCCATTGCCCCTTGTCCTGTTGCTGCAAACCCTTCTAAAATGTCTCTCCCCAGCGTTCTTGTAGATGCCATTCAGGTACTGGAAGGCTGCTCTAAGGTGTGCCCAGAGCCTTCTCCAGGCTGAACAGTCCCAGGTGCCTCAGTTTGTCCCCACAGGGTACCTCAATTAACCCTTCCTGGACTTCATAGATTTCTCATTCACTGAGCACGTTAAAGGCAGCAGTTGGAACAAGCTGCTGAGAGAAGTTGTGGAGTCTCCTTCTCTAGAGACCTTCAAGACCCCTCTGGATGTGTGCCCTGCCCTAGATGATCCTGCCTTGGCAGTGGGGTTGGACTCAGTGATCTCCAAAGATCCCTTCCAGCTCCCCCACCATTCTGTGATTTTATGTAAGACAGATCTGAGGTGCATTGTACTGAGCAAATCCAAGGTGAGCTCACTACAAGTAGTAGCACTTGATCCTGCTGGGCCTTGCTTTATCTGCAGCCACTGCTCTGGAGGTTGCAAGGAGAGGACTTTTAAAATCTATGGAGTTATTTTGAGATCCTCTGATGTGAGGCACTAAGTTCCAGCACAAAGTAGGGATTCTGGAAGAGTGATTGCCTCCCTGGCACCTAGAAATAACAACTTCTGCTTTATACATCATTATAAGCAATTAGAAGAGCAGCATCCTCCAAGATGAGAGGTATTTTAGTGACAGACCCTGCAATTAAAGCTTTTTCTATCTGCCTGCCAGCTCATATTGGCCAAATCTCAGCACCCAGTGGGTTTCCAGCTTTACCTTGTGTTTGTGGACCTCCAGTGAACTAAAGAAATTTGCCTTCACAAGTCTCTCTCCACTGTGCTGACAGACAGTTTGCTGCCAACAGTGTGGAGATTTAGAGTCCTGAAAGCATGGAATGATTTAGGTTGGAAAAGACCTTTCAGTTCATCAAGCCCAACCATTAAGCCAGCACTGCCAGGTTACCCCTAAACCATGTCCTTCAGCACCACATCTACACAGCTTTGAAACCCCTCCGGGGATGAGGACTTCACCCCTGACCTAGGCAGCCTGGTCCAGGCCTTGACAACCCTCAAGGGTCCTGGTAGCTGAGGGCTGTATATTGCCAGAGGAGGTTTTACACTTAACTGGGCCTTTACCTGGGCAGTGCCAGAGGAGGTTTTGCACTTAACTGGACAGTGCCAGAGGAGGTTTTGCATTTTACCTGGGCAGTGCCAGAGGAGGTTTTGTACTTTACCTGGGCAGTGCCAGAGGAGGTTTTGCACTTAACTGGACAGTGCCAGAGGAGGTTTTGCATTTTACCTGGGCAGTGCCAGAGGAAGTTTTACACTTAACTGGATAGTGCCAGAGGAGGTTTCGCACTTTACCTGTGTCCTCAGATACCACAGGGCAGAGCCTGGGGTTCACCAGCCCCAGCACAGCCCCCAGATATGAGTCCTTGTTTCAGTTTGCTGGGTTCTGTGTTTGTTGGACCATGAACCCCTGGCTACCCTGCAGCCTGCAGAGCAGTAGGTGAATGGGTGAATGCTGGACTCTGGGCAGCTCCTGCCTCCTGAGCTGTTTGGTTTTGGTGGTGTTGGGTGTCCTTACAACGTCAGTAGTCACACACTTTCTTGCCTCCTGACGTCAGCAGGCCAACTGCCTCAATTATGCAGTGTGGTAGGAGACTCCTCTCTTTAAGGCCAAGTTGTTCCCATGCTGATGGCTCCCAGAGCAGATAAACAACCTTGTTTGCTGCAGCTTTTCTTGCTTGAGGCCTCTTTTTGGGTTTTAAAAGCACATTGATTCCTCACTGGGGATTTGGCAATTTGGTTCTTTCTTAGTTTGGCACTCTGGAACTCTCCCTCTTCCTGCTTGGGCTCCTTTGTTGTTAATATTCTTTGCCTGTGTTGGATGTTCCTCTCCTCCTCCCAGGATGGAAATCTGTTGGCAAGAGATCAGTGCTATGTGCTGCAGTTGCTGTTCCAGCTGATGTTGCACCTGGTCACTGTCTATCAGACTCTTCAGCAGTGCGAGCTCTACCTCAGCCTGCTGCTAATCCTGGGTTATCTAACCCTGGAGAATTTCAGATGGAATTTACCAGGGCTCTGCAATGAACATTTTGTGCAGAAGCTGGGAGGTGGCCTCTCAGCTGCTTGAAACTATGAGCAAAGAAAACCTGTTCTTGGAACACCCTTTGCACAAGGTGACCTATTCTACTTTCTGCTCTCAAAATGTACTGTGTGTAGAAAAGCTCTTCACAGGCCTTGCAGGATGGCCTTGCTGAAGTAGCTGGGTTGCTCCTGCTACCTTTGCTCCTGTTTTCACTCAGCAGGTTCACAGAAGCAGTGAATATCTCAAGGGTAATCTGGGCCAGGTGCCAGGCAGGCTGAAAGACCAGCAGCACGCTCAGCCCTCTGTCTTCTCCACTCATCTGGTTTGTGAGAGTGTCAGAACAGCTGGAGAGGGACAAAGCAAGCTCCTGGCTGTGGTCTATTGGTAGTCATTTCTGAAAGTGGTTGGACTGCTCTGCCCCAATTAGCAGAATTACCAGACCCCACTGCCCCACTGCATGGAAGTCAGCTAACTGAGCTGGGAAACTAGGATTTCCTAAGCTCAGCAGAAAGACAGACTCTTCCATAAAGTGCTTCAGATCTTGCAGGCTTCACTTGGTGCTCTGTGACATCTTCTGAGGAAGCTTTTCTCTGCTGAGCACAGAGAACCTTGGATTCAGTAATGAAAGGAGCTGCTGTGAGCTTTTAATATTCACTTTGCCTTTTGAAGCTTTCATGTTCTGGGAATTAAATCCCCCACGTTCCTATTGCTTATTCTCCTATGAAAGGATGAATGCATTACCAGGTAGGTTCCCATCTTTGCCTGTGTTCTCCCAGCCCATTTCTTGTGGAGGCTTTGGTTTGGCTTCAGAGTGTTAGTCTAATGATAAAACCACTCTTTTAGACTCTGTGTTTCTTCACGCTGAGGATTTTCTCTCTGACAGGAGATGATCTGCCTCTGTGACCTGACTTTCACATGCAGGTTGGTGCTGTGGGTGAGAGGAGCCCTGAAGAAAGAGGCTTGGGGGGTGTTGGTTGATGAGAAGCTCCTCATGAGTTGGCAGTGCTCTCATGCAGCCCAGAAGGCAGATGTGGGCTGGGCTGCAGGGCAAGAGAAGGGATTCTGCCCCTTGACTCTGCTGAGACCTCACTTTGAATACTGCATCCAGTTCTGATGTTCCCCAGCATAAGAAGGACACAGAGCTCTTGGAGTGAGTCCAGAGGAAGGCCACAAAGATGAGAACAGGCTGAGGGAGCTGGGGGTGTTCAGCCTGGGGAACAGAAGGTTCTGGGAGAACCTTAGAATTGCCTTCTGATATCCAAAGGGATCCTACAGGAAGGCTGCACTGGGACTTTTCATACGGGTGTACAGAAACAGGACAAGGGGGAACAGATTTAGGCTGAGGGAGAGTAGGATTAGGCTGGGTCTCAGGAAGAAGTTCTTCAGGACAAGGATAGTGAAGTTCTGGAACAGGCTGCCCCTGGAGGTTGTGGCTGCCCCCTTCCTGGAGGTGTTCAAGGCTGGGTTAGATGAGTCTCTAAGCAACCTGGGCTAGTTGCGAGGTGTTCCTGCCCATGGCAGAGGGGTCGGAGTAGATGATGTCCAAGGTCCCTTCCAACCTGAGCCGTTCTGTGGTCTGGCTTTGCTGTGAGAAGCTCCCAGGGCTTTTCTAACTAAAGAACCATTGACATTCCTGCTTTGCACAGCTGGGTGGCTGGAAACCAGTGTCCTCTAGATCTGCTTAGGTGGGATGCCTTTGAACAGTGAGAAATCTTGCTCTGGTTCCATCGCTGGCTGAGCTCTGTCTATCTGAAGGCAGAAGGCAGTAAGTGCAGACCTGCTCCCTTCTGAGGCTCTGACTGATTTGTCCCACTCTGGCTGGAGATGCCCTGAGTTATCCTCCCTGTCCCCCAGCTATTTCTTCAGAGAAGAACAGATCCCTTGTAGCTTCTGTGTGGTATCTGCCAACCCCAAATGTATGCCTGGGGTACCCTAATGTCCCCCTGGTGGCTGTAGACACCAACATGTGAGTAATAACACCGATCTGTGCTGGCCTTGATGGGATCTTGTATACTCTGCTCTCAGGTAGGCAACTAAATGTGGCTGTCTAGATTTAGATCTGGGAGTTTATTTCATGATCATCCTACCTCACCAGCAGCCCCACAACCAACAGATCTTTGTAGCCACATCTATAGCTGGATAAGAACAGAATTGGTGGAGGCAATTCCACAGCTTCACAGGTGAACATCTGTGCCACGAAGACATGTGCCCTCCTAATTTGATGAAGGCTAAAATCCTTTTTTAACCATTCTATCTCTCTTTGGTCAGGGGAAACTTGGATGTTTCCCTGTCTGTAGTGACTGTTGCTTTCATCTGTAGGCAGAGGCTGATGTCTAATTATATATGTTCCTTCAGCCAGCTTGGCTCTCCCAGTGCAAACAAGAGTTCAGGATCAGAGCTTGTGTTACTTGTTCCCTTCTGACCTTCAACCAAAGCTCTTCCTCTCTGTCTGCAGCAGAACCTAAGGTCTCCTGCTTTGCTCTTTGAAACAGCTCCTTGCATGACAAGGTGCAGACCTGAAGGAGTGCAGGGACACAGTAGCATGGTGGACACTTGGATTGTGGAATCATGGAATTGTTTTGGTTGGGAAAGCCCTGCAAGATCATCCAGTCCAGCCTTCAACCCAGCACCACCATGGACATTAAACCATGTCCCAGAGTTCCATCCATATGTTTCTTGAACACCTCTGGGAATGGTGACTCCACCACTTCCCTGGGCAGCCTGTTCCAATCCCTGACCGCTCTTGCAGCAAAGAAATTTTCCTGATTTCCAGCCTAAACCTCCCCTGGCACAATTTCAGTAGATGTCCTCTTGTTCTGTCACCTGATCCTAGTTAGAGACCAACCCCACCTCACTCCAGCCTCCTTTCAGGGAACTGTAGAAAGCAATGAGGTCTCTCCTCCAGCCTGAACAAGCCCAGTTCCCTCAGCTGCTCCTCACCAGACCAATTCTCCACACCCTTCCCCAGCTTTGCCCTAAACTCAGGTCACGCTCTTGTGATCTGATGCACTGGAGAAGCCTGGATGAGCTCCTGAGAGCTGGTACATCTGCAGCTCACAGCATGATGCTGGCTGGGGAGTTTGGCTTCTGTTCTGGGAGCTCTGCAGCTGCAGTTTGTCCCCAGGCTCCTCAGCCGTGCTCCATGCTCAGGCATCTCTGTGTGAAGCTCTGCCACCTGCCCGGTGCTGTGTGCCTTGTGTTGCTCTGCATTGTGCTCCCCTGGGCTGATCTTGCTGTGCCAAGAGCAGTTCCCTGGTGGGAAAGGCTGCTGGTACCTGCTTGTGTGTACAGCAGGAGGTCACCCACGGGAAACACCAGAGGTGGACAAAGCTGTTGCTTATACCAGTCTGAACCATTGCTCTGCTAAATGTTTCTGGCCTTCTCCGGATGCTGCTTGGGCTGGTGACTCCATGCCTTCTTGTGCCTTGCCTGCAGGTTCACCAGCCCTCAGCTCACTGCCTGTAGCTTGTGTTCCTCACCTTCCTCATCCTTTTTCTATCAACTTCTTGTTTTGGAAGTACCTTGGAGCATAAGAACACATTCCTGACCCAGAACAGTGCAACCGGCAGGACCAGAGAAGTGATTGTCCCTCTGTGCTCAGCACTGGTGAGGCCACAGCTGGGTTCAGACTTTGGGGCCCTCACTCCAACAAAAATATTGAGGTACTTGAGTAGGTCCAGAGAAGGGCAATAAAGCTGGTGAAAGGTGTGGAGGACAGGGCTGGTGAGGAGCAGCTGAGGGAACTGGGGGTGTTCAGGCTGGGGACAGGCTACAAGAGCTGGGGCTCTTCAGCTTGGAGAAGAGAAGGGTTTGAGGAGACCTTGGAGTGGCCTTGCAGTATCTGAAGGGAGCTACAGGAGGGCTGGGGAGGGACTATTGAGAAGGTCTTGTAATGACAGGATGAGGGGGAATGGGTTTGAACTGGCAGAGGGGAGATGGAAACCAGATGTTAGGAAGAAGTTCTCTGCAGCGAGGGCGGTGAGACACTGGCACAGGTTGCCCAGGGAGGTTGTTGCTGCTCCCTCCCTGGAGGCGTTTAAGGCCAGGTTGGATGAGGCCTTGAGCAGCCTGCTCTAGTGGGAGGTGTCCCTGCCTATGGCAGAGGGTTAGAACTAGATGAGCTTTGAGGTCCCTTCCAACCTAAACCATTCTATGATTCTATGAAAAAGAGGCTGAGGGGAGACCTTCTGCCTCTCTACAACAACCTGAAAGGAGGTTGGAGCCAGGTGGGGTTGGTTTCTTCTCCCTGGTGACAAGTGATAGGACAAGAGGAAATGGCCTCAAGTTGCACCAGGAGAGGTTTAGGTTAGACAATGGAAGAAACTTCTTGACTGAAAGGGTTCTCAGACTTTGGACTGGCAGAGGCTCCCCAGGGAGGTGGTTGAATCCCTGTCACTGGAGGTTCTTCAAAGAGGGGGAGAGATGCTGAGGGACATGGCTTAGCAGAAGCCTTGGTAGAGTCAGAGAATGTTTGGACTGAATGATCTTAAAAGACTTTTCCAACCTGAAGGCTTCTCTGATTCCGTTCTGTGACTCCATAACATGCACCAGCTGTAGAAGAGGCACCACCAGCCCACTGCAAAGAAACAAGCACCCCTTGTGGGGCTGTTTCTGGGTGGTGCAGCATGGTGGCTGCCTGCTGTGGCCCTCCTTGGGGGGGTGTTGTGTAACAGCTTCCATGGTGTGTGTGTGTGCTCCTGGGTTTTCCCACAGCCCTTAAAAATAAACCAGGATAACTTCCTTCCTTGACACATCCGAGAGCTCCCTGTTCTCAGACTCCCTTGGGCTTGTCACTTCCATCCCAGGCATTCCTGCTTTGAAGATTCCAGGAGGAGCATGCTTTAGAGGCTTTGTTGTGCTCAGTCCTTACTCCTGAAACAACACCCAGTCGTAGGATGTGTGTGTTTGCAGGCTGTGTTTATCTGCTGGGCTCTGCCATGTTTTGATCTGGGCGTCAGTGGGTAGAGAGTGCTCACAGGAAGCCACCCAGGAGCCTCTGCTCCCATTCAGCCCTGTGTTCATCCTTCTGGTTGACACAGCATCCTCCTGAAACCAGGAGCTGAGATAGAGAAGGAAGCAGCTCCTGATCTGCATGGGTTGAAGTGGGATAAGGACGCTGATGAGCTCAGAGCCGAGGGCTGAAGCAGGCAGAGGAGCCATGCCAGATGCAGACACCTGTCAGTTATCTTGCTGCTCCTGCAGGAGCTGAACCTTACCTGGTTGTGTGTGGTTGCCTCAAGGCTGGCTTTCAGCTCTCCTGCAGAGAGAGGATTCTCCATGTCCACTCTCATTCTTCTCCCACCCAGCCAAAGATGATCACAGAGTGCCAACAAAATTTTGGTCAGTGACACTGAGATGGCTTCAAACCAGCCCAGCAAAAGGTTCTCCATCTCTAGAACCATTCCAGGTCAGGTTATTTGGGGCTCTGAGCAACCTGCTCTAGTTGCTGATGGCAGAGGGGTTGGACTGGATGGCCTTTGGAGGTCCCTTCCCACCCAAACTGTCCTGTGACTGTGTGCGACCTTCCCTGTGTCGGTTCTGACTGAGGCTCTTGTGCCACCCGCTGGTGGGCTGCCTTGGCACAGTCCTGCATCCCGTGTGCCTTGCCATAAGGACAGTGGCTGGTGATTGTCCTGGCACTGCTTCACTCAGGTGCCCCTCACCTCTACGTCCTACATCTTCTTAGCGTTGGAAAACCTCCATCAATCTAGAAACCCAACTTCCAGCCTCAAAAGCCTTCTATCCGTACAGTGTGCATCCCACAAAGTGGATCTGCTGGGCTTGTGGGGAGCGACTGAGGAGCAGTTGGACTGAGTTAGTGCAGGCTTTGCACATCTTCTGAACACCTTCTGTGGTCTTCCTGTGGGCCCACAGAATGAGGATTTGCCTTCTGGCATCCTTATCTCAGTTCCTTGCTGGAGGCACACATCTTTCACGAGGCTGCCTAAGCATCCACTTTAGCCTGGGCACCCAGGTCAGCACCTAGGTGAGATGAATCATGTCCTTGCTCACCACTGGGGCAGATGGGACCAGGAAATGCTCTGTATTTTCAAACAAACTGTGTGCAGGGTTCCCTGAAACTTCCCAGTCTCTCAGGAAAGCAAACATAGTATCATAGAATCATAGAACAGAATCAACCAGGTTGGAAGAGACCTCCAAGGTCATCCAGTCCAACCATTCTAAAGACCTCCCCAAAATGAGGGACTTCAGGAAGACCTTGTTTTAAAAGGGATCCTTTTGCTCTTAAGTAGGTGCTCACATCTCAGTGACAGAGAAGAGATCTGGTGCAGGACCTCTGCTCTGCAGGCTCTGCCAGGCTCTGTTGTCACTGATCATTTGCTGGAGTGGATCCAGAGAAGGGCAGCAAAGCTGGTGAGGAGCATCTGAGGGAACTGGGGTTGTTCAGCCTAGAGAAAAAGGGCTGCAGAGAGACCTCACTCTCTACAACTCGCTGGAAGGAGGTTGTAAAGAGGTAGGTGGGTGTTTGTCCCTTCACCCCAACTCACAAGTGATAGGACAGGAGGAAATGACCTCAAGAACCACCAGAGAAGGTTTAGGTTGGACTTTAGGAAAAGCTTCTCCACCAAAAGGATTCTTAAAGACTGGATCAGGCTGCCTAAGTTTGAATCTCTATCTGTAGAGAGATTCAAAAGCCATCTAGTGTACTCAGCACTGGTCAGGCCACACCTTGAGTGCTGTGTCCAGTTCTGGGCTCTTCAATTCAGGAGAGATGTTGAGGTACTGGAAGGTGTCCAGAGAGGGGTGATGAAGCTGGTGAAGGGCCTGGAACACAGCTTGTGAGGAGAGGCTGAGGGAGCTGGGGGTGTGCAGCCTGCAGAAGAGGAGGCTCAGGGCAGACCTCATTGCTGTCTGCAGCTACCTGAAGGGAGTTTGTAGCCAGGTGGGGTTGGTCTCTTCTGCCAGGCAAGCAGCAACAGAAGAAGGGGACACAGCCTCAAGTTGTGCCAGGGGAGGTCTAGGCTGGATGTTAGGAGGAAGTTGTTGTCAGAGAGAGTGATTGGCATTGGAATGGGCTGCCCGGGGAGGTGGTGGAGTTGCTGAGCCTGAAGGTGTTGAAGCAAAGCCTGGATGAGGCACTTAGTGCCATGGTCTGGTTGACTGGACAGAGCTGGGTTCTAGGTTGGACTGGATGATCTTGGAGGTCTCTTCCAACTTGGTTGCTTCTATGATTCTGTGGTGCTGAAGGATGTGGTGTAGTAGTGGCCCTGCTAGAGTTAGCTAATGGTTGGCCTTGCTGAGGTCTTTTCCAGGCATGGTGACTCTGTGACTGGAAAGCAGCAGAAGAGGAGTGGCTCCACGCCAGGCACTCTGCCTCTTCTCACTTTTCTGTCTTCTCCTCTTTTCCACCCAGGGAATCCAAACATTCCGAAACCTCGCCGGATCCTGCGCTCCTCCTGGGGCAGCAATCCCAACTTCCGTGGCTCCTACTCCTACACCCAGGTTGGGTCTAGTGGGGCCGATGTAGAGAAACTCGCTAAGCCACTGCCTTACGCCGAGAGCTCCAAGACTGCTGTAAGTATGGGCCAGGAGGGCTCTGTGCTGAGGAGAGCACCACCCCAGCGGGTGGTGAGGCTTCTGGGGGGAGACTGGAAGAGACAATCCCTTGGCTGCACCTCCAGGAGTGTGTGATTTGTACACAGCCTTGTGAACGGCTGATGTGGGCAGGCTTTCCCCCGCGCGTTGGAATCCCAGCGTCTCGGAGAATCCCATCTCTCTGAAATGATCAAGAGCTGGACATCTGCCTGGCTTCTGGAGTGGTGGGCTCTGTCTAAAGACCACCAGCCTAAGTGGCCAGTTGAGAATTCCCTAGGAGAGCAAGTTCCTGCTTTAAACCATGGCCTGCATGACCTCAGCTAATGGCTTGGTCTGAGTGTGTCAGAGTGGCACATCAGGACATCTTTCTATACTGGCTGAGAGAGCCCAGTCCTTCAGTGGTGGCAGGAGACAATAAATCTGCTCCTCACACACTACCTTTGCTTTCTGAATGCAGCGTGGAGAGCAGGAGCACTCATGGAGATAGTCACCACAGCTCAGCTGAGGAGGAGTAACATCTTTCCTCTGTGATCTGTGTTAGGCAGTATTGTCCTGCTCTGGCAGTGGGGTTGGACTTGATGATCTCCTTGGGTCCCTTCCAACCCCTAACAGTCTCAAGTGCCAGGGAAGGTCTAGGCTGGATGTTAGGAGGAAGTTGTTGGCAGAGAGAGTGACTGGCATTGGAATGGGCTGCCCAGGCTCAAAGCTAATGTCAAAGGCTCAATGTGGGAGGACTGTCTTCGTGCTTTGCCAAGCTCTCATTAATTCCCACTGACTTCCATTTGGTTAGGGGACTCTAAGGAATCGTGTACTTTCTGACTGTTACATCCTGCCTTTGTCTCCTGCTGGCATCTGCTGCCCAGTGAGCGCTGCTGAGCAGCTCTGCTCTTCTTTCCCCCCAGCCCATGCAGGTGCTGTTCTCTGGAGAGGCCACTCACAGGAAGTATTACTCCACCACCCACGGTGCTGTGCTCTCCGGGCAGAGAGAGGCTGCTCACCTCATCGAGATGTACCAGGACCTGCTGCAGGGCCGCAACTGAAAGACCCAGCGATTGCCAACGCCACCAACCCCCTCGCCTTGGACAGCTCTCTGGAGGGGTTCTTTTACTTTTTGGGTTTGTTTGTTTCAGTTCAGTTCACAGTAGAACAGCTTTTATCTTTGTTTTTGTTTTTTATTAAACAACAACAGAAAAATGACCTAACTGTTTAAAAAAACCCCTTAAGCCTCCACTAGCTTCATTTCTGTGTGATGTCCTGCTAATGGGGAAGGGTTCTCCTTTTTTGTCTGGCTAATTGTTTCTTTGTCATTTTAATTCCAACTTCACTTTTGGTGCCTCTCTTTTTTATGTTTATTTCCTTTCTGTATTGTAAGTGCCTTCTAGACTGAAATAAATGTTGTAATAAAAAGCCTTGGGAACTTCCTGAAGACTTCACTCAATAACTTGCAGCTCATAAAGAGAGATTTGGTAACATCTCAGTATAGCCTGAGGCACAGATGGCTGTAAAAGCTTAGGATCAAATCTCTGGCTATTTCTTATCTGGCCACTAAATGTTGATGCAACTGACTCTGATAAACAGAGGAGGAGAGAAGAGAATCAGAATCATAGAATCACAGCATCATGAACTCATAGAATCACATAATCTTTTGGGTGAGAAGGAAACTCTCAAGGTCATCCAGTCCAACTCCACTGCAGTCAGCAGGGACATCCCCAACTAGATCAAGTTGCTCAACCTCCAGAAGATTTCACTCAGTAACTTGCAGCTCTTTCTTTCTTTCAACAGTTCACAAAGAGAGGTGTTCACAAAGTAACAGAAGGGTTTGGGTTGGAAAGGACCTTTAAAAATCATCCAGACCATCCCCCCTGCAGTCAGCAGGGACATCTGCAACTAGAGCAGGTTGCTCACAGCCCCAGACAACCTGACCTGGGATGGTTCTAGGGATGGGGCATCTACCACCTCTCTGGGAAACCTGGGCCAGGGTCTCACCACCCTCAGCATATAACACTTAGAATCATAGCATCAGCCAGGTTGGAAGAGACCTCCAAGATCATCCAGTCCAACCTAGCACCCAGCCCTATCCTTCTTCCTTCCCTCCAGTCTGAACCTCCCTCTTTTAGTTTCAAACCATCACCCCCATCCTATCACAACACTCCTCAATAAAGAGTCCCTCCCTATCTGTCCTGTGACTCCCTTCAAGTACTGTAAGGCCACCAGAAGGTCTCTGTCTGAACAACCCCAACTCTCTCAGCAGAGGGCTTCCAGCCCTTACATCATTGCTGTGGCCTCCCCTGGCCCTGCTCCAACAGATCCCTGTCTCTGATGTGCTGAGGGATGCAGAGCTTCAGAGAGGCCTCGGGGATGAGATTCCAGTGCTACTGAACTGGGAGAAGACTAAACAGCAGCGTCAAGGATAAGGAAAGATCTGCCAAGGTTGGTTCTGAGTCTGCCAGCTCCTCCTTGTGTGATCTGGAGAGCATCTGTTCAGCTGAGAAGCCCCTCTGGCAGTGACACCTCTGACGGTGACCAATTAGAACTGCTTGAAAATGCTTTCAAAAGTGATGGAAAAAATGGTGACAGAATTGAGGAAATGGGAGAAGTTAACAGAGAAGGTTAACTTTGGGGGAATCAATGATCGTGGAATTACTTAGTCTGAAAAAGACCTTGAGGGTCATTAAGTCCAACCATTACCTCACTCTACCGAGGCTGACGCTGAACCATGCCCCTCAGCACCACATCTACGCAGCTTTTCAGTCCCTCCAGGCATGGGAACTCCACCACTGCCCTGGGCAGCCTGTTCCAGTCCTTGACAACCCTTTTGGGGAAGAACTTGTTCCTCATGTCCAAAGTAAACCTCTCCTAGTGCAATTTGAGGCTGTTTTCTCTTTGAGTTGCACCAGGCTGGAGAAGAGACCAACCCTCACCTGGTTCCAAGGTGACCTACAGGGACTTGTAGGTTTCTCAGGTTGGAGAAGAGACCAATCCTCACCTGGTTCCAAGATGACCTACAGGGACTTGTAGGTTTCTCAGGTTGGAGAAGAGACCAATCCTCACCTGGTTCCAAGATGACCTACAGGGACTTGTAGGTTTCTCAGGTTGGAGAAGAGACCAACCCTCACCTGGTTCCAAGATGACCTACAGGGACTTGTAGGTTTCTCAGGTTGGAGAAGAGACCAATCCTCACCTGGTTCCAAGATGACCTACAGGGACTTGTAGGTTTCTCAGGTTGGAGAAGAGACCAATCCTCACCTGGTTCCAAGATGACCTACAGGGACTTGTAGGTTTCTCAGGTTGGAGAAGAGACCAACCCTCACCTGGTTCCAAGATGACCTACAGGGACTTGTAGGTTTCTCAGGTTGGAGAAGAGACCAACCCTCACCTGGTTCCAAGCTCATTGCAGGGACTTGTAGGTTTCTCAGGTTGGAGAAGAGACCAACCCTCACCTGGTTCCAAGCTCGTTTCAGGGACTTGTAGGTTTCTTCTCGGCATCCTTTTATCCAGGCTGAACAAGCCCTGTTGTCTCAGCTGCTCCTCACAGGGAAGAAGCCAGAAAGAGGCTGGAGCAGCTCTGCTGTGAGCACAGACTGAAAGAGTTGGGGCTGTGCAGGCTGCAGAAGAGGAGGCTCCCAGGTGACCTTCTTGTGGCCTTCCAGGATCTGAAAGGGGCCTACAAAAAGGCTGGGGAGGACTTTTTAGGTGCTCAGGGAGTGACAGGACTGGGGGGAATGGAGCAAAGCTGGAGATGGGGAGAGTCAGGCTGGATGTGAGGAGGAAGTTGTTGAGCATGAGAGTGGTGAGAGGCTGGAATGGGTTGCCCAGGGAGGTGGTTGAGGCCCCATGGCTGGAGGTGTTTCAGGCCAGGCTGGATGAGGCTGTGGGCAGCCTGCTCTAGGGTAGGGTGTCCCTGGGCATGTCAGGGGGGTTGGAACTGGATGATCTTTGTGGTCCCTTCCAACTCTGACTGATTCTGTGATTCTATGATTCTGAGGGACCTGGAATGCCTCCATGAGGAGGAAAGTTTGGGAGAGCTGGAATGGGTTAGCCTGGGCAAGGGCAGCCTGAGAGGGGGTCAGAGCAGTGCTCAGCAAGAGCTAAAGGGTGGGGGGTGAGAGGACGGGGCCAGGCGTGGTGCCCAGTGACAGGACAAGGGTCAGTGGGCACAAGTTAGGACACGTTGCCACCTGAACATTGAAGAAACACTTTGATGTGAAGCCGCTGGAGCCCTGGAGCAGGCTGCCCAGAGAGGTTGTGGAGTCTGAAGGGGCAGGCATTGAATCCTTCGTCAAGCCGCTGTGGGTGCTCCTGCTTTAGCAGGGAGATGGGGTTGGGTGATCTCCAGAGGTCCCTCTCAGCCGTCACCGTGCTGGCACTCTCCCCCTGGCCGGGGCTGCTGAGGCGGCGGCAGAGGGCAGGCCGCGCAGGCTGCGGGGCGGCAGGGAGCGGTGACCTTCTGCTGCCATCTGGTGGCGCCCGGGACGTGTCTGGAGACGGTGAAACGCCGCCGGAGAGGCCTGGCTGGGCACACAGGGCCCTGGGGCGAGCGCAGGTCCGGCGAGCAGCTCATGCATGGGTGGGTTTTCAGCGGGGCTGCAGATGAGCTGAGATGTCCCCGGGTCTGGATGTGCTGTGTGTGATTTAATCGAGGTGATCCTGTTGGTCTGCGTGAGCTCCAGAGGCCACTTCCAACCCCCACCGTGCTGGGATTCTGTACAGACATCCCCAGGGCTCTGGCAGGAGCCCTGGGCACTGGCACAAGCCAAAGCTGTGGGCTTGTCTAGCTTGGAGGTTGAGGGGCGACCTTATTGCAGCCTGTGCCAGGGTCTCGTCCTGCTCAGAGTGAAAAAAAATCCTTCCTTCTCTCCGGTCTGAACCTCCTTTTCGTTTCAAGCCATCACTCCTTGTCCTGTCACAAGAGGCCCTGCTGAAATGTCTGTCCCCAGCTTCCTGATCAGTCCCTTTAAGCACTGAAAGGGCAGCAGAAGGGGAATTTCCATGAGGTGCAGGGACAGCCGAGATCAGAGCACCTTCCTCTCTCCTCTCGCCCCCTTCCCCTGCTATAATCCCTTGCAAGCGTACAAGGAAGGTTGATCACACACAGCCATGGGCTGTTGGCCTCTGCTCTCGTGGGCCTGAGCTGCTGACATCTCATTAGCGGCCACAAGAGAGGACCAACTGGCACGAAACGGAGTGAAGCAAAGAACTCTGACGCAGCAATGCCAACTTTGTCCTGTCCAGAAAAGATCCTTCATGAAGTAGTGGGAAAGATCTCCTCAGCCTGGTTTAGCCTCTAGGCATCCTGGCAGGAGGATTTGCTTTGGTATCTGCAAGAGCACAGACTCACAGAATGGTGTGGGTTGGAAAGGACCTTAAAGATCAGCTAGTTGCAAGCCCCTGCCCTGGGCAGGGACACCTCCCTGCTTGCTCAAGGCCTCCTCAAACCTCATCTTCAACACCTCCAGGGTGAAGGAATCCACAACCTTCCTGGGCAACCTGTGCCAGTGTCTCCCCACCCTCACTGGAAATTTCTTCCTAATCTCCAGTCTCAGTCTCTCCTCTTCCAGTTCAAATCCATTGCTCCTTGTCCTGTTGCTCCAAACCCTTGTAAAAGTCTTTCCCCAGTTTTCTTGCAGTCCTCTTCAGGTACTGAAAGGCTGCTCCTGAGCCTTCTCTTCTTCAGGCTGAACAGCTCCAACTCCCACAGCCTGTCCTTGTAAGAGAGGTTCTCCAGTCCTCTGCTCATCATTGTGGCCTCCTCTGGACCCTCTCCAGCAGCTCCATGTCCCTCTTATGCTGGAGTAACCAGAACTGGAGGCAGTGCTGCAGATGAGATCTCAGCACAGTAGAGGGGCAGAATCCCCTCCCGGTGCTGCTGTGCTCCCTGCTCTGGATGCAGCCAGCACACAGCTGGCTCTGGGCTGGCTCCATTGCTGGCTTCTGGAGAGTTTGTCACCAACTGTTGCTGATCTGTTGGAAGGTAGGAGCACCTTGTAGAGGGACTTTGCCAGGCTGGATGGGTGGGCAGAGGCCAATGGGATGAGATTGAACAAGGCCAAG
>WAAF01013951.1:1158-30391 GCA_013400475.1 Tricholaema leucomelas
TTTCCAGGGTCATCCTTTTTCCCTTTCTTGAAGATGGGTGTTATGTTTGCCGTTTTCCAGTCAGCAGGAACTTCACCAGTCTGCCAGGACCTTTCAAACACAATGGACAGTGGTTTAGCAACTTCATCTGCCACTTCCTTCAGGACCCGTGGGTGGATCTCATCAGGTCCCATGGATTTGTGCACATTCAGATTCCTCAGGTGCTCATGAACATGATCTTCATTTACAGTGGGCAGAGCTTCCTTCTGCCAGTCCTTATTTTCATCCTCTGTGACTCGGACATCACGGTTGGGGTCCTTGCCATTGAAGACCGAGGCAAAGAAGTCATTGAGCATATTTGTACTCTTGTCTTTAAATGCTTAAATTCTTTAATGAACACCTTGCAGTAAATCTGTATCCAAACCATGATTTCTTTCCAGTGGTGCCAAGTGATAAGCCAAGGGGAATGGGTGCAGGAAATTCCATCTAAACCTAAGGAAAATCTTCTTTACTTTGAGAGTGCCACAGCACTGGAACAGGCTGCCCAGGGAGGTTGTGGAGTCTCCTTGTCTGGAAACTTTCAAAACTTACCTGGACTTGTTGCTGTGTAGCTCGATCTAGGAAAACCTGCTTTAGAAAGAGATTGGGCTAGACAATCCTCACAGGGAGTTTCCAAACACAGTTTCCATTCTGAGCTTTTCAACTAAGATTATCATTAAAATCTTGCCCTGTGCAATTAACATGACCCTTTTAACCAGAGTTTTCTTGGTAGTATCCGTGGGAAATAGGTACTTCTTGGAATAAATACAATGGCTTTCTGGAATGTGTGTGTCCTCAGAGGTAGGCTGCTTTGAGGAGAAACTACAAGAAGAATAACAAAAGTAAATGTAATTGAATTGCTAAATTCTTTAATCTTTAATAATCCCTTTGCTTTCATTCAGTTACAGGGCAAAAAGTGACCATGTTTGCATCGGGAACAAAGATTCTAGTTAGGACAAAAGTATGTTTAAAAATGAACCCCAGGACCTATGAAGTGACAAAGAACAAAGCCCTGTAATCTACCAGGAAATAGACCTCTGAGCTCTTCTACAATATATTTACTTAATTGCAGTCAAGAAGAGGCTTGGAATGCAGAGAAGTCACTATCCTAGACATAAGGGTACTTGCTGTACCTTGTTAAGGGAAAGGGACATCAGTCAAGGTGGTTATTTTAGCAGTTTGAGATACAGTAGCCAGTGTCTCATAAAGTCTTGATGCTAGCAGTAATTTAAGAGTATAGTTAGTCACTAAGTTGTTTGGGGGTAAAATGATGACTGCAGGAGGCTATGAAATGTGAGCAGACACTTGCTGCTCATTCCTTTTTTTGTTGAGCTAGAGAAGATTTGTGTGGGCTCTGAGAATCTTTCTGCTGTAGGAACAACCTGAAACTCGGCTCAGACCAAAGGGATAATAAAACATTTGCTATGTAAATAACAGCTCCTTTACTAAAACCTCCCATCCATTTTCACTATGTGTTTTTCCAGTTTATTTTTTACCTACTTATACGTATTTCAGATGTCTTTATGCATTCATACCATCCTTCAGGAACAGTGAAACAAAAATTATCATGCAACTTTCAGGTAGAAAAAAATATCTTGTAATAATCAAGTGCCATGCACATCCTTTTTATAAGCTGCCATCAAAAATGTTTATGCATTATGCACTTATTCTAAGACACTGCAGTGGTGTGTGTGTTCCAGAGATAACAGGGAGAGGAATCTCCCCAGTATGCTGCAGTTTATGTTATATGCTGGCAAATATTCTAAATAATAGTCAGAACTTGGAGATTACTTTATTATTGTTATTAATATTATATTAATGTTATGCTACATAAGAAAATAAACAAAAATATATTTTAACTGGAGTAAGCTAAACACTTTGACTACTGTATTGACATTTATGCTTGAGAAAGTTCAGGCCTGGAAGCTCCTGCACAGCATCTTCAAAGGCCAATATCAGCCTCTAACCCAAAAGGGAACATTTCAGTTCAGGCTCAATCAATTGAAAATGCAGGGCAAACTATGCCTTTAGATGACACAGTTTGAGTTACAAGATACACAAACATTTTCCATCAAGCTGAGCTAATTCAAGTTTGTATTTTGTCTGGCTATGTAGAATAACTATAATTTATATATGACCTATTAAGCAGATTGTTTCCAGTGTGTAAGAAATCCTAATTAGGACCACTGTTTTTAAAAAGGAAACTCACAATCTCTTTTATATCCTGCCATCAAAGGCACAAAAGAGAAGGCTTAAGTTCTTGATTTCATTTGGTTTGTGTTGTTTTTGGGTTTTTCCTCCATGCTGTCTTCTGAATGTCAGGAGGTCATACACATACTAGTGTGCACTCATGTCTTTGAAGTCTCCAAAGCATTTCAGAATTCTCACAAAGGGATTATTTCTTGAAATACAGATTTCCCTCATGACACCATGATTCACAGAATCACAGAGTATCAGGGGCTGGAAGGGACCTTGAAAGCTCATCCAGTGCATCACCTATACCAGATCACACAGAAACACGGCCAGGCAGGTCTTGAGTATCTGCAGAGAAGGAGACTCCACAGCTGCCCTGGGCAGCCTCTTCCAGTCTTCTGTCAACCTCACAGGGAAAAAAATCCTCCTCATGTTTCCATGGAACTTCCTATGCCTCAACTTTCGCACGTTGACCTTTGTCCTGTCATTGGGCATCACTAAGCAGAGCCTGGCTCCATCCTCCTGGCACTCGCCTTTATATATTGATAAATACTCCTGAGGTCACCCCTCAGGCTCTGCTTCTCCAAGATGCACAACTCCAGCTCCCTCAGGCTCTCCTCTAACAGAGATGTTCCATTCCCTTCATCATCTTTGTGGCTCTGTACTGGACTCTCTCAAGCAAGTCTATGTCCTTCTCAACCTGGGGAGCCCAGAACTGGACAGAGCCTCACCAGGGCAGAGTAGAGGGTGAGAAGAACCTCTCTCTGAATCTACTAACAACAGCTCTTCTAATCCACCCCAACAAGGCATTGGCCTTCATGGCCACCAAAGCACACTTCTGGCTCATGATCAACCTCCCATCCACTAAGACCCTCAGATCCTTTTCCACTTCACTGCCTTCCAGCAGGTTAGTCTCCAACCTATACTGATACCTGGGGTTGTTCTTTCCCAGGGCCCTGTTGCCAAACCGCCTGCAAGGGCTGTTGTCTTATTAGCAAATTTATTTGGGGTAATTAGAGCATAGGGGACACAGCATTAAATAATGTGTGGGAGTTTAATGTATGCCCAGGGGCCTCATGAAGAGACAGTGCCATGATGTCTTCCAAACACATTCCTGTTCACCATCCTAGCCTACCACGTCCTAGATGCTGCCCTTAAGTGGGTCTTGAAGTGGAAGAACAGAAGGCCATAGACATCTGGGGACACAATGACATACAGATCAGAATCCATATTAGTAGATAGCACTGAAAAGTAGACAGTAGACAAGTAGCTAAAAGACAGGGAAAATAACATCCGGACACAAAGCGTACAAAACTATGTTAATATAGTGAACACAGTGGTCCAGACACTCTCTTCAGTAGCCTAAAGGAAGCACAGCTCACTGATGCAGGGTTATTTGGACTTAAAGTTCAATTGGCATAGTTATTCCTGCAGTGCCCACCCTTGGGCAGGAAGGGGTAGCAAGAAGTACAGTAAATATGCTGTGAATTACACACTTAGCAAGATCATCAATTTGATTTTATCCTTTGATTTTATCCTGGGACTAGAATGAGCAGCCAAGATTGAGTGACACAAGGGCAGGATTTGCAGCTTTCCCTGACTGAAGATCCATTCAGATCTCTCCAGTTTATGGGGCAAGGTACTCTGTGATTGAAATTCTATTTTATGAGCTTATTAAGAAATACAATAAAGAAATATAACAAGCAGGCACAATCCCCTTTTCCCAAACTAGTCTGTCATTTTAAATCACTTATTTACCGCTAAAATAGTAAGATTTCATAATTTATAACCTGTGACTCTTTATGTTGTGCACCTGTAGCAGAAGAACAGAACTGGTTACCTGGCTGGTGGTGAGAGTGCTCATTCTTCCTCCTCCATCGTGCTGAGGCTGTCCCATGTATTGCTCTAGGTAGCAGGAAAGCTTCAGCTGTCCAGCTGTTGAATTCCCTTAAAAACATTTCTGGTGAGCTGATGTTTTATATCATCAAGCTGGCAGGTGTGTGTATCTATTTCTGTAAGTTAGTGGATCCTGAGGAAACTGCCAGACAACTGCTAATGGCTGATGGACACAGCAGTTTGCAGATGAACATGGCTGCACACTTCGGGCACCTGTCCTGCCTATATAGCGCTCTTGCTTTGACCTAATGGTGCTGCTGCCAGCACAATTTAGGCTTTGCATGAGCTGCCTTAGTCAAAATCCAAAGGGAAGTTGAGTAAATAGTCACACCCTGGACCATTCTGTACATCTTACGTATGTGCCTCAGCCACTGATGGTGGTTCAGGGAGCAGAGCCCAGTCCTGGGGTGTAGACACCATCCAAAACTTCCACTCAGCTTCCCAGTGGTCTGGTCTCAGAACAGTGCCCGGTGTGAAGATGTATTATGGCATGATTGAGGCCAATGAGTTTGTACATTGTTTGACAGATAAAGGCATGTGCTAGCTTCATTGTGCTTGTGTGCTGGTTTGAGGCTAATGGGAATATTTTAATGAGAGAAATTAAATCCCTGGCTGTGAGAAGAAAATAATGGTGATGCCAATGTCACTCATTCTTCTGCTGAGAGACACAAGTAGTCAAAATATAGATAGGGCACTCACTTCTCAGTTCTTCTTCTCTGTTGGTCTGTGGATCTTGTCTTGCTTTTGCTCCTTTACATGATATCTGTGTAATCTGATCTAACCTTTTCCTCTAACTGCCTTGTTGTCTTTTGGCATCTCACCTCAGATCTCTGCAGATTTACAGTGTGAGCTATAAGGAGATTGGTCTGGTTATTTCTGAGGCAAGGAAAGAAGGAGGGGGAGGGAGAGAGGTTGGTTCAGGAGCCTTTTGGGCAGTCTGACTGTTTCGGAAGGGATTCTGTATTTCTGTATTACTTTTAACTGATATATGACTGTAAATATCTGTGTATATATATGTGCTGAGCTGTAAACGTAGCTTCCTCAACTTCCAGCTGACTGAGTATAGTCTGGTGAATCTGGGGGCAAGTAATTCCCAAACCACTACAGCTTCCTTGATGTCTATTGTCTTCTTTTACCTCATATGAACTTTAAAATCTTAGACTCCTAACAGAAACATACAAATCACATTTACTTGAATCCCAAGACCTTCTTTTTTCTACTTCTGGACCATAAAGTCACCTTTCTCAGGGCCAGGGACTTCAATGAAGGTAAATATACAGTCATATTCTCCCTGTATGACTTCATGATTTATCCCTTTACATTAGAGAGAATCAGCAGGTTTTTGAATGCTATGGATATCAGGGCAGTGCCCAAGCAACCACTGTGGAAGCTTCTGTTCTTTCAGATAAATTAGTAAAAGTAATGGGGTGGATCCATCTTATTATAGACGAATGTATTAAGGCAGATGAATGCAGTTAGGCTGAATAACACCATAAAGCTGGGAGATGCTGAGGCTAATGGCCTGCGAGGCCCAGCAAGGAGTGCAGGGTGTGCCTGTCAGTGGTGGATGGGAAGGGAAATGAAAGCTACTGCTGAGCCTGAAAGGCTTCCTGACATGAGGATTGAAGTCTCTCTCCTGCACTTCAAAGAATAAGTTTGTTTTTCCAAGGGTATCCTCTATTTCAAAAACAAGAATATAAAAATGACTGTTTTTACTGGTATGGCCTTTTCAGAAATAAAGGCTTGAAGAGCTACTTTTTAGCTACAGAGAGTGCAAACAAAAGAATCCTGGGTCAAAGCTCACTCCTTTCATAGTCTCTTATTTCTTCAGTATAGATTTGATTTCTGCATAGATTTGACATTATCTAAACTATTTTGCTTGAATGCCATCATGTCGTTCTCTGTATGGGTCCTGCCAAAAGGATATTGACTGTTGACTGTTTTCCTCTAAGTCTTTAAGGTGTGTTTTCAAAAGTGCCTCTAGGGCTTTTTGTTTCTTCTTATAACTCAAAAGAAATCTTGCATGTGTATCCTTTCTTGCTGCTTCTTTACATTCATCAAAAATGAACAAAAGGATGATGTGGATGGTGAGCTACAGTCAGACATAAACCAGGCATCTATCTCAAGTTATTGCTGTGAAAACTCTGCTTTGTGGAAGACAGTATTTATTGAAAGCCTCTTTTGTATATCGATACTATGGAAGTCACCAGGGGTACAACAAAGCAGCAGCAGGTCTTTGTTGTTCTGGCTGTTCAGCTCAGGCAGTCAGCATGAGAGCCACGGGCTGGTATCAGAGATCTCCAGAAGGTCACTCACGGAAGCGTATCCCTAAAGGATCGCAGTGCTGTGTGTCCCTCTGTAAGGATTCAGAAGGTCTTTCGTTTTTTTTGCACTGGCAAACAAGTTCCACTAACTTCCCAGGCTTCCAGAAATGCTGATCTGCAGTTCTAGTCTGCAGCACATTTATTACACCCTGACGTGCTGGAGACAGCCTGTTACAAATAGAACTGCCTGGTGCAAAATGCTGTTGCAGTGTTTTATAATAAAGTGCACCAATTAGATGCATTCATTAGGACAAACTGCTTGTCTTTTCCTATATTAGATCTTTTAAGAGGCACAGTGCATTTCATAGCTCATTCTGCTCTGTATTATTATTAATTGAACAGAGCACATTACAAAGTTTTAATCCAATAACTGTAAATACATAATGAATAATATTTCCTTGGAGGCTGCCAGGGGTTGCAGCAGCCTTCTCTACAGCTTTGCATAGGCAGAGTAAGATATATTATTGTCAAGTCCCCTCTTCCCTTGCTGTAAGGTTCCCACAGGTATTGGAGGGACATCGATGGAGCAGGGAATATTGTGTGCGCAGTAAAAGACGGATGTGGCAATTGTCAAAAGGCGGATTAGGAGCCCAGCCTAAACCACAGCCCTTCCACTTTTTCTTGTTGGAGAGGGCCACATGCACCAGTTCTTCAAATTGTCTCACAGATCCCTGGATGCCAAAAGGGAAACAATGTTTTAATTTTAGCAGCATGAGGATTCCTAACTGCAGCACATTATTTATAAAGGGTAAATGGCAAACGCTAAATGAAGACAAAAGGAAACATTCTGTTCCTCTCTGGGGGAGCACAACATTATTATACAAGGTTGTGATTGGGCATAGTAAGATGAATTGAGCTGCTGTTCCTACTGACAAGAGCATTACTTCTTAGATGCCTACTAATACACGAAGTAGCTGGCACTCCCTGGTTATACTTACATATGGAATATGATCGACAGCAAAAGGGCCCTGAACTTACTGATAAAGATATGAGTTTCTATATAAAAGAAGACTCTAGGGCATGTTGAAGTGATCTCTGTTATTATTGTACATACTGATACTTTCACATGGAATAAGTATCTGCAGTAACTTGTGCTTGGACAGTACTCAAGGTCCTTGGCAGAACTAATTAGCTTGAAGAGAAGCAGTACATTAATACAGCCCTGTGACCACTAATTTAGCCCTACAACTTCCAATTCCAACCTATTTTGTGGTCAATCAGCATAAAAAACAGTCAGAGAGGGAGGTAAGGTCTCTTTGTACATATCCTTCTAGCTGTGTCTCTTGACTTGCTGAAAGTTACAGCTCAGTGAATTATTCTCAGAAATTGAGATATATGTTCCTAACCAATGAAATCTGTTCTGCAGGATCTAGGCCTTTGACACTTACGAATACATGGTCCTATAGCACTCCTTTCCTAAGTCCTGACCCTTTGACCACTAAAAATTCTAGGACAGGAGTCCTCAAACTTTTTAAACAGAGGGCTGGTTCACTGTCTCTCAGACACTGCTGGAGGCCAGACTATAGTTTGGAAAAAAACGATCGAATTCCTATGCACACTGCACTTATTTTATTTGTAGTAGTGCACACACACACACAAAACCCAAACAGGAAAAAGAATGCAATATTTCAAATGAAGAACAATTGTAATCAACAAAACCAAATAATACTTCAATGTGAACTATGGGCCTGCTTTTGGCTAATGAGATGGTCAGTGTTAGCTTCCATATTTGTCACTGCTGGTCGTAGCAAGTGATGCAAGTGTTCATCGGTTAGTCTGGATCTGATTGGAGTCTTCAGATGTTTCATTTGGGAAAAAGTCTGCTCACAGACATAGATGCTGCCAAAGATGGCTGCAATTTTGAGTGCATGGTTCCTGAGATTATGATATGTCTCCGAGGGGAGAGATGCATAGAAATTAGTGAGGCTGCTTGATTTGAATGTATCTTTCAGTGAGTCACAAGCCTGTAGTTCGGCCAATTCCATTTGGTAAATCGGATCAACAGTTTCAATGTCAACAGAAAATGGGTTCTGGAAAAGCTGTTATGTCCTGTTCATGGAGACAAAGCTCTTTAAGTCTAACTTGAAACTCCTTTTGCAACATTTTTAGTACATCCATAGAGGTTTTGTTTGGGAATGCAACTGCTGTTTTTAATGCAGACAGGTTTTGAGTTGTGGGGAGATGGCAGAAGTTTTCCTCCTTTACTTGGTTAATGAGCAGGTCTAATTTGACTTAAAATGCTTTCACATGTGAATACATATCACAGATGAGCTTCTCCTTTCCTTGAAGTTGGACATTGAAATTGTTGAGTAGCTCTGTTACATCTGCCAGAAACACAAGGTGCCATTTCCATTCTGCATCTTTGAGCTCTGGTACTTCTTTGCTTTTAGAAAACATAAAACCATAAACCAGTGGAGGTAAGTCATAAAATTGTTTCAAAACTCTCCCTCAACTCAGCCAATGGACTTCTGTGTGGTACAGAATATCTTCATAGGCAACAGCTCAGACAGAAATTCCTGAAACTGTCTGTGGTTTAGTGCATGAGCTCTAGTGAAGTTAACACAAGAAACCACAGTTTTCGTGACAGAGCCCAGCTTCAGTGATTTACAACACAGTGCTTGTTGGTGGGTGATGCAGTGTATGGCTACTGGATGTGAACGGCTGCGTTTGTCCATCTCTTTGTTAGTGCATGCAACCACTCCTTTCATGGACCCCACCATGCTAGGAGCACCATCAGTTGTCACACACAGTTTAGCCCAGTCCAGTTCCAAATCATTCATAGTCTGGCAAACTTTCTCACAGATATCCTCTCCTGTAGTTGTTCCTTTGATGCTTTTCAGTGTGGCAAGCTCCTCTCCTTCGAAAGAATCATTTGTCCCACGAATGAAAATTAGAAGTTGGGCAGAGTCACGAGTGCCCAACTTGCATTCGTCGAGTGCCAATGGGAAACAGGAGGAGGAGGATGGGGCGGCGGCGGCGGCGCGGTTTGTAGCCGAGAGGCGCCCCATGGTGGGGGCATGTCGAGGACGCGGCGCTGGTTCCAGCCCGGTGCCGGTGGCTGCCTGGGGGCGGCGGAGGCCGGCATGCGGATGAAGGGGCGGGAAGTGGCTGCTTGGTTCCCCCCAGCCCCCGGCGCGGGGTTCTGTAGATACCGGCGGGCCGGATTGAGGACCCCTGCTCTAGGGCATCATCTGACAAGGAGCTTTTCCCTTTTGGCCTGAATATATCCCACAGCTGTGAAAACTCTAACACCTTCCATTGAGCAGGATCATAGTGGAGTGAAGAAGTAGAACATGTGAAAACGGCAAGGAAAAGGGCGAACACCTAAGTACAGTACCATGGCATCATAGAATGACCAGGGTCAGAATGGTCTTCAAGGATCATCTAGTTCCAAGCCCCCTGCCATGGACAGGGACACCTCAAACTAGATCAGTAGTGAGCGAAAAGCTGCAAACATTTGACATTCAGTCTCACAGCAAGTAGTAAATCCTGAATTTCCCTTTCACTGCTTCTGGTGATTTCACCAACTTCATGATGTTGCTAAGCATGTGTGATGGTTTGGGTGTTCCCCATCCCCCACACTTTAGAAATCAACCAGAATAGACTCAGTGGGCTCTGGAAATTTGAATGAAGCTTATATTTACAGCTGGCACAATTTACAAGCAGATATTTACAGTATATACAGTTATAGACAGAAATATACAAGGTAAAAAAGGTAATACAGAAACACAACTCCCCTCCCAGAAACCTGAGTCCCCAGGAGGGGCTCTCAACCACCCCTCACCTTCTCACCTTCCCCCTACCGCTCTCAACCTTACCCCAGTCCCAAGGAAGAAATGGACGTTTGGCCAGGGGGATTAAGAAGCAAAGGTGAATCAGCCACAAAAGCAAATGGAGGGTGAGGTTAGAAAGCAAGATGGAGTTCAGCCAGCAGCCTCAGCTCCCCAGCAGGCAAAGAGCCGAGAGCACAGCCCAGAGCAAAGTGCCCAAGCAAAGTGACTTTATCTAATGTTTTGCTTTTCCTTTCTGCACATCTCAGCAAGGCTGTGAGTGAAGTAGACCTCACCATTGTTTTCATTTCTCAGCCTATGATCTAATTCTTCTCACCAAAACATTCTAGCCAGGCTCAAACTAGCACAGCACGTTAAGATGCTGCCCGTACCTCATATAATTAAAAGTTTTAGTTTTTAATTCCTGTTTCTTCTTCATCTTTCTATTAACGGCATGATGATGAGTCTTCAGAAAGGTAGGAGCATAACACAGACCTCGAGGCAGGTGAAGCTACTGCACTGCACTTTCTGTGACTATAAAACTTCTTGAAATTTTTGAAAGCAGAAATCACAGTGATGTAGACTTCTGCCTGGCAAAGGAAGATCAAATATTTCTCCCATTTCATTGAAATGGCTCTAGCTTTTACCTAAGCCAAGCAGGAAAATTCATAAATCCCACGATGGAGAAGGGTTGATTGCATATTCCACAAAATTGTACCTACTGGTGTGACTAAGGCTGGTGAGACCACATAGTGCTTTTTGAAAAGAAGAGACTTGATATCTAGAGATACCTAAATCCTAACCACAATCCTAACATCCAGCTCAACTGCTGCCTAACTCTGGAAGGACCTGACCTCTGGAGGTACCTCCTTTTTAAATCAGAATGTTCCCCAGGTGTCAATAAATTGACTTTGAAGCATAGCCAATTAAATTTTGTCTGCAGAAGACTGCAGATTTATAGCATGTGGCTACAGGGTGTTAACTTTTTAAAGATAGTTTACCCAAGGCTGAGCTTTACCAGGAATGTGGTAGGAGTAACTATTTTCATTTAAGCACGTAAGGAAGAACCCTGGTTCGTCATACATCAGCTCCACACATTGTTGAAGGGATGCTATTAAAAAAAGTAGTGACTAAAATAATACCCTCAGGATGTGTGAGCACCAGTCCTGGGCTTAACCTAGAAAAATAGATCAAACTTTTTCCTTTAGCTATGTTTTATAAGAGAACCTTACCCTGAATCTTAAGGAGAGAAAACAAGTCTCTCCCTACCTTCAGTAGAATTTTCCAGGAGCATTCTCTTCAGTAACCCTGAATGGACATCTGAGACTTGAGGAGGGAGCAAGAAATTGTATGAGCTTTTCCAGGAGCATTTTCTGTTGGAAAGCTGACAGTAAAAGTATCAGTCATAATGTAAAATATCCTCCAGACATTGTATTAATAACCTTGATGTATAAAGAGGTCTTGGGTTTGTAGACATGAAAAAATGGAGCATCTGATGCTATGGACCTTCAACCTGCTCTTCAGGTCAAACCCACAGGTTTTCTCTTAATGGTAGAAAGCACTTCTGATTGTGTTCTTAATAATTCAGTCTGGAATGTAGGAAATGCAACCCTCAGCATCTGCTCCAATTACACATGAACAAAATAAAGTGCAGCTTTTGCATGAAAAACTGTCCAGTAGGGAAAGCAAAGACTAACATCAGAGTTCCATGTTTCAGGTAACAGTTCATTCCTAAGCTAAAAGTAACTCTTGATCCTCCCATCTCCAAAGTTATCTCCCAATACAATTGCATCTGTGAAACTATTTCAAATGTTTTGGGGCCTTTTTTTTAATAACAGACAGTAAAAATAGTTTTTTAAATGTTTAAAAACCTTTTAAATGGAAAAATTCTCTTAGAGTGGACTTCAAGTCTGTTTTAAAACACAGTACAATTTAAGGGTCATGTAACATGAAAAAAGATTATGCCATTGTTCAGTGGGTAAGAAGCTGGACATGAGCCAGCGGTGTGCACTTGCAGCCCAGAAGGCAAATCTTATCC
Organism: Tricholaema leucomelas; assembly: GCA_013400475.1. Taxonomy (NCBI): domain Eukaryota; kingdom Metazoa; phylum Chordata; class Aves; order Piciformes; family Lybiidae; genus Tricholaema lacrymosa; species Tricholaema leucomelas. The sequence continues at coordinate 13,398 of WAAF01013951.1, forward strand.
TGAGCTGCATCAAAAGAAGTTTGGCCAGCAGATTGAGAGGTAATTCTGCTGCTCTACTCTGCTCTGGTGAGACCTCACCTGCAGTACCATGCCCAGCTCTATAGCCTCCAACACAGAAAAGACATGGACCTGCCGGAGCAGGTCAAGAGGAGGGTCGTGAAGATAATCGGAGAGCTGGAGCACCTCTGCTGTGAAGGACAGGCTGAAAATGTTCAGGCTGTTCAGCCTGGAGAAGAGATGGCTACAGGGAGACATTATAGCTACATCTGAATATCTGATGGGGACCTACAGGACACCTAGGGAAGGACTGTTTAGAAGCGCTTGTAGCAATAGGATGAGTACGATGGATTTAAACTGCAGCAGGGTATATTTAGGTTGAATATAAGGAAGTACTTTTCAATGAGAGTGGTAAAATACTGGAACACCCAGAGATGTGGCCCTGTCTCTAGGGATATCCTAGATCAAAGACTCAATGTGGCCTTGGTCAGCTTGATCGTGTTGGAGATGTCCCAGCTGACTGTAGGGCGACTGCACAAGATGACCTTTGAGAGTCCCTTCCAAGCCAATGCAATCTGTGAATCTGTGAGCTAAAAAAAAAAAAAAAAAAGTATTTTAAAGCAATCTAAACTAGAATTGGAATACTGAAAGTTCACAACAGAGGAACCCAAGTGCAAGAACTACCAGAAGAATCATGACAATCTTAGACTGTGAGTTCTTTCTACCCCAAAAATCCAAAGATTTTTCTTTTTAAATCTGAAACCTTTCATAAATGCTTTCAAGTCCTTTAATAAAAATGATTTATTAAAATCCAGGTGGCATTGGCTTCACAGTGTGAGGACAAACGTTTGTGAGCTTCAAACTCAGTGTAACATACTCTTCTCCCTCTGGCTTTCACACTGAAATGAGCATTTAACTCCCTCCAGCAATTTTGGAGATCTCAATTTGTAGCAATTATGATGAGAAGCCACTACTTGCTAGAAAGAAAGAAGAGTTAGTTAAGTTAAAGAAATGTATCTCCCTTCCTTTTAAAATAATGAGCGCACACAAATAAAAAGGGGAATTCTTGCCAGAATTCTACAACCCCTTTTTTCAATTTGCATATTAAATTGTACATCTACCAGTTTCTGTTAATTCAGCAAAATAAGAACTTCTTCTGAAAGTAATTGCATTATTAGTCTACCTTGGCAGTAATGATCCTAAGGTGAAGGTGGCGAGTAATTGTATTTCTAACTGTCTCCTTTTTCATAATAACCTGTAAAATTATGTTGTGCCTTTTCTGCTCTTGAGAACTTTTTTCCCCCCCTCATCTCCTCCACTGAGCCATATTTAAACTAAGAGGCAGATTTATGCTAAAAAGGCAGATTGCTCAAGATTCTTTTGGTTAGTATTCATTCATGGTGTCTGAAGCCAGTGTTCTTACAACCTCTTCAGTTGTGAATTGCTTTGCCAGGCATTATTTTAATTTCATTTAAACTTTTCCATATTATTTACAGAATCACAGAAAATCACAGAAACATCCAGGTTGGAAAAGACCCACAGGATCACCAAGTCCAACCTATTTCATCTGCTTTATGCAATATTGTGGTGGTTGGAGGCTAATTGGAATATGTTAATGAGAGAAATTCAATCACTGATTGTGAAAAGAAACTAATGATGAAGTCTGTGTCATTCACTGGTTTGTGGGGAGGCATAAAAAGCCAAAATGTCAACAATTTGTCTCACTTGGGTATGGGATGCTGCTCCTATTTGCTTCCTCCTCACTCCACCCTGATCTCCTTTCTATTAATCTGAGCTAACAGAAAACAACATAAGCTTTGCTGGTTGTTTTGCTTGTCTGTCTGGGAAAGTAGAGAAAGAGGGGGTAGCTTTGAGCCCTTTTTTGTCCTTTTTTTTTTTTGTCCAGGAGGGATTTTGGATTTCTGTATTATTTCTAGTCCATATATACTTGTAAATACTTGTAACTATGTTGTGTATATATGATTGTAAATTTAGTTTTGCTGTAAATAGAGTTTCATCTTACTTCCATGATTGTAAATTTAGCTTTGCTGTAAATAGAGTTTCATCTTACTTCCAAACCATCTAAGCTAGCCTGGTAAATTCCAATAGTGTGTGTGTGTGTGTGTGAAGTTCCTAACGTGCCACAAATATAAAAATAGAATAAAACAGCCTTGTTTAGAAAAGCTTTTACCAAGTATGAGAACAGCAATAACTGCAACCTAACCAAACAAACAAGGAACAGACACCCACCTCTCCCTCTACACCTTGAGGCTGGTGAGAGGCCTCGAGCACAAGCCCTACGAGAAGAGGCTGAGGGAGCTGGGGTTGTTTAGCCTGGAGAAGAGGAGGCTCAGGGGGGACCTTATTGCTGTCTGCAACTACCTGAGAGGTGGTTGTGGCCAGGGGGAGGTTGCTCTCTTCTCTCAGGTGGCCAGCGCCAGAACAAGAGGACACAGCCTCAGGCTGTGCCAGGGGAAATTTAGGCTCGAGGTGAGGAGAAAGTTCTTCACTGAGAGAGTCATTGGCTACTGGAATGGGCTGCCCAGGGAGGTGGTGGAGTCGCCGTCCCTGGAGCTGTTCAAGGCAGGATTGGACGTGGCACTTGGTGCCATGGTCTAGCCTTGAGCTCTGTGGTAAAAGGTTGGACTTGATGATCTGTGAGGTCTCTTCCAACCCTGATGATACTGTGAGACTGTGATACTATGATACCTGCATCTCTCACAGAAAGACTGCTTTTAAACATTGAATGAACACTGTAGAACTCTGTTTGCCGCATGTCTTTATAGGGCTTTTATCTTGCTTTTGCTTTCAGATTTCTTTTGGCATCTACCTAGGCTAAATTGTATTTATATACATTATATTTTATTAATATTAAAATATCCCCTGCTATCTCCTTACTATCTAGAAAGGAAAAAGTGCAGTCTGTTGGCCATCTCCATCAGTTTTCAAAATAAGGTATCACATCTTTGAATTTAAGGGAAACGTTTTCTAGCCGATCCCAGAGCCGTGGAGCCTACTGTAATCTCTCAAAAGACTATCAGCTGTTGTTTGTTGCCTATATTGACCAAAGGCTAGAAAAATCAGTCCTGCACCGGAGATCTTTTATGTTTAAGCAGCAATAAAATGTTCCCTTTGTACATTCTTTTTTTTTTCATCAGCTAGAAAGATCTCTATGTAGAACCCAGAAAAAGGAAAAAGCCCCACAGAAGAAATTATTGATGCTGCTCCAGCGAATGGGAGACAGGGAAAATGAATTCCTTTTCATCCTTCTGCCTCCACTGTACAGAGCTGCATTTTATAAGTCACTCCACACTACGCAAAGGAAAGGCTTTGCCACTCAAATTTAGATGGCAAACTCATTTTTGTTTTGTTTTGTTTTTAAACAAAACAAACCCAAAGGTAGAAATCTCACTGTCAACAGTGTAGTATTTTTTGTGCCTTCCCACCTGTCACTAACATCACTTATTTATTCCAGGCCATGCAGGCGTTAAGCAGTAATTACTTGCTTTGTTTAGACAATTTATTCCATTTAGAACCACAGCAATTAGAGAATTTTAAAGAGAAAATGTAATTGAATAATTTTTAACTTTTCTATTTTCATTTCTAGAAATGTCATACTCCGACCTGCATTTTTTACTTGAAGTGTTTTATTTGCTACATATCAGGATGTGACAATTCCTTTTTATACCAAATACTGATTAAAACCCTGTTCTGAACTACACTTTTCTTTCACATCTTGAATGTTTATAAATACTGAGTTCAGGGAATAAGTCCCATTTAATATCTTTGAAATGGTATTGAGGTTGGGAATATTTTCTGTGTACATACACGAGTTATCCAATGTCAAACAGAAAGCAGCCTAATTATGTTTTCTCTTCTTGTAGTTTGTCTTAATTTTCCTTTCCTAAAGAAACTGCAGGAATACTCTCTGCTTTTACTATTGTGATGGTTTGGGTATCGCCCACCCCCCCACCGCCCCCCCACTTTTAGAAATCACCCAGACTAGACTCAGCCAGCTCTGGAAATTTGAATGAAGCTTATATTTACAGCTGGCACAATTTACAAGCAGATAGTTACAGTATATACAGTTATAGACAGAAATAGACAAGGGAAAAAAAGGTAATACAAACACAATTCCCCTCCCAGAAACCTGAGTCCCCAGGAGGGGCTCTCAACTACCCCTCACCTTCCCCCTACCCCTCTCAACCTTACCCCAGTCCCAAGGAAGAATGGAGGTTCAGCCAAAAAGGGTTAAAAAGCAAGGTGAAGCAGCCAAGCAAAAGGAGGGTGAGGTTAGAAAGCAAGATGGAGTCCAGCCAGCAGCCTCAGCTTCTCCCTAGCAGGCAAAGCTCCCCAGCGAAGAGAAGAAGCAAGTGACCTAATCTTTGTTTTGCCTTTCTTCTTTACACATCCCAGCAAGACTGTAAGGGAAGTAGACCTCAACATTGTTTTCATTTTACAGCCTATCATCTAGTTCTTCTCACCAAAACATGCTAGCTAGGCTCAAACTAGCACAACTATCCCAGAGAATATTAACCTTAAGGACTACATTTAAATTTAAGGGGAGCAGTGAAGCAGACAGATCAAAAGAGTTGTCAAAAATTAAATGGAAGATCACAAAAATCAATATTGAAGAGGTAAATCCAATTCATTACCTGCTCTTCAATGAGCAGTATGGTGGAGGGAACATTTGTCATCTAAGCAGTCCGAAACGAGCAGCAGTGATAAGCAGTACTGTACACTGCTAAGAGTATTTATGTGACCTTGGCTAGCTACGAGAAGTATTTCATATGATCAGTCTCTTTTATTTTGCTCCCGTAAGTTAATAGTTTGCAAATGTTATCCTGGTACTGCCAGAGACAGATTTACATTGACCTCAATATGTCACCAGAAAGGTTTTCTGGAAATTCTTTTGTTTTCCATATGGCATCTTAGTCTCTTGCAAGGACAAATGCTCTGTTATTTCTTTAATCAAGCAAAGCACTCTTTTTTATTGTTACAAAGTATTTGTTTATGTCACATTACCAAGCAGTATTTATTCTGCTCCAAACAATCCAATGAGACAAACTTTCAGTTTGATGAATGGTGGCTATATTGAAGAGTCAAATTAGACCAGATCAAATTTATTCAGTTGCATAAGCTAGGTGTTAATTGGGTTTATTCAGCCCGATCATTAAAAGACTGGAGAATATTGCAGGGGATGTGTATTTATGTGTGTCTTGGAGTGTGCTTTTGGGCTTTGTACTTGTGACACTCTAGGGAAATGCTACAGAAGTGGACATCATTCAGTCTAGATTCTACACAGTTTACTTACGGTACTGTTCTAAAACTCAAACACAGAACAGATTTGGTTTTCTCTGGTGTTGTATAGGGTTAACACTCCAGGGGGAGTAACTGTGAACTTGACACTCCTTGACTCCTTCTTCGAGGAGACCTTATAGTGGCTTCGAGGAGACCTTAGAGTGGCTTTCCAGTATTTGAAGGGAGCCTACAGGAAAGCTGGGGAGGGACTATTTACACGGTCTAGTAATGTTAGGACGAGGGGGAATGGGTTTAAGCTGGAAGAGGGGAGATTCCGACTGGATGTTAGGAGGAAGTTCTTTACAGTGAGGGTGGTAAGGCACTGGAACGGGTTGCCCAGGGAGGTTGTGGATGCTTCCTCCCTGGAGGTGTTTAAAGCCAGGCTGGATGAGGCCTTGAGCAGCCTGCTCTAGTGGGAGGTGTCCCTGCCTATGGCGGGGGGTTGGAGCTGGATGATCCTTGAGGTCCCTTCCAACCCAAACCATTCTATGATTCTATGATTCTATGACACTTGACCTCAGGTGGTCCTGACCCCTCCCCAGGGGTGGGTCTGAACACCCCCAGGTGATGGTTAGCCCACTCCCCCTTTCTGTCCCATAAAAGCAGGGGGACTTCCTATTCACTCACTCCCTGGACCACTCTGCAGCTCCCTGCATCTCTCTGCACATATTATCTGCTGTTTACCACGTGGCCATCACCCACGAGGCAGACAAAGCCACCACCATCACAAACTCAGGTTGTATTTATACCTTTTATATTTGTTATTTCCCCTTCCCTACGCCTTTGCAACCTCCCTATCTCTGATACCCTTTTAAGTTGTTGTTGAACTTTTCTTTTTTAACTTCCAAATTGAGTGAGATTGATTTATTTGGGGGTGCTTACCTTTCCTCTCTACTTTTAATTCCTTTCTTTGGGAAAGGAGGGGGGAGAGGGAAGGGCACTTTACAAATTGTTATTGGTTGTATCAAATTTATTAGAGTCTCGGGGAATTTAAATTAGAACTGGGACAGGTGTAAATCATATAATGAAAGGCATTAATCTGTATGATATCTGAGTTGGATTTTCAGAGAGGGGATTTTAGAGCAATGGTTTGAGAAATAATTAGAAATCCATCTTTAGGAGTAGCCAGTCTTGATACTACATTGGAACTGAATTTGATTTTGATGCTGTGAGCTTTATGTTACTTTTTGTATTTTTTTTCTTTTATTTTGCAGCTGGGTTTGGTTAATAAAATCTAAAATTTTGTTACCCATCGGAAGGAGTCCTCCAATGTTTGAAAATGATAGGCTAATACTGAAGGTGCTTCCAAACAAAGATGTGGTGTGTCAATAATAGGTGGGCCAATTGCAGAAATATCAGGAGTTCTTGAATATTTGTATTTAAATGAAACTGGTAAACACCAAACAGTTTACAGGTAATTCAAACTGTGTTTTTACAAGTATTGCTCTCGCCTGCCAGCTTCAAAACCCCTCTTACTGTTGACTCCGAGTTTCTTTGTTGCAATATTTATAAAGCTACTCTCATGTGTCTTTTAAGGAAATGTGAATTAGCCAAATAATAAAGCTAAAATTATAATCTGTTTGATAGCTGTTTGAACAGAAAATCAAAAAGTTGCTGTTCTCCAGCAGCATGCCAGAGACTGCCTTCTTTTACCAAAAGGAGCTCATTTTATTGCTTGTAAAGATAAAGGCCAATTAAATGTTACACAGCATTTCAGTAATTCAAAAGCTCCACTAATGAGGACTACCATCATGTAAAACAAACAGAAAAAAAAAGTTATAAGCAAACAGGTCTGAAGAACGAGGAGAGCCCTGTGGGAGCACAAGTGCACTGAGTGCCACTGGAGTGGCTCACAGCTCTGCGTGCTGCTGTGTCCCCAAGAGGCAGCGGCTGAACAGCAGGGCAGTGAGCCCACAAGTAGAGCTCACAGAGAACTCACACTGCCAATGTGCCTGCAGGGAGAAACCTTTGTGTCTTTTGACACTTGTCTTTGCTGTGAGCAGGTGGCGTGCATCAGACCACTCTTCTTGGTGGATGTTGAGTTCAAGGCTCATGACATACCAAAGGTTGCTGTGGGGCAAAGGGGAAAGCAAAGGTACAAATCATTCTGTGTGTCTTCTCTCCCTGCACGGATGAGCATGCCGTACAGCTGTTTGTACCAGAAGCTACTTTCCATTTCCTTCCATGATTTTTCACAAGGATAGGACTTTAGGCAGAACAGGCTTTGTTCAGAGAAGTGTGAGTTTGTACATACACATATGTGATGGTTTGGGTGTCCCCAGCCCCCCACACTTTAGAAATCAACCAGACTAGACTCAGCTGGCTCTGGAAATTTGAATGAAGCTTATATTTACAGCTGGCACAATGTACAAGCAGATATTTACAGTATATACAGTTATAGACAGAAATATACAAGGTAAAAAGGTAATACAGACACATAACTCCCCTCCCAGAAACCTGAGTCCCCAGGAGGGGCTCTCNTATCAATGTATGTACAGTTCTGGAGCCCCCAACACAAGAAGGTCATGGAACTGTTGGAATGAGTCCAAAGGAGGCCACAAAGATAATCAGGGTCTGGAGCAGCTCTGCTGTGAGAACAACCTAGAAGAGTCAGGGTCTCTGCAGCCTGGAGAAGAGAAGACTTCAAGAAGACCTTGGAGTGGCCTTCCAGTATCTGAAGGGAGCCTACAGGAAGGGTGGGGAGAGACTATTTACAAGGTCTTGTAATGTCAGGATGAGGAATAATGGGTTTAAACTGGCAGAGGGGAGATTTAAACTGGATGTTAGGAAGAAGTTCTTTACAGTAAGGGTGGTGAGACACTGGCACAGGTTGCCCAGGGAGGCTGTGGCTGCTCCTTGCAGGGAGGTGTTCAAGACTAGTTTGAACGAGGCCTTGAGCGACCTGTTCTAGTGGGAGGTGTCCCTGCCTATGGCAGGGGATTGCAACTGGATAATCTTTGAGGTCCTTTCCAACCTAAACTATTCTATGATTCTATGTGTGTCTGTGTGTACGTAGTAGGTGCTCATGTGCACACTTGTTGTGTGCAAATGTATGTCCATGTGATTTCCAGTGGTCTGACAGTAGGAAGAGGTGGTTTAATATATGGCTTCCCTGTACACCTGCCTTATATTCAGTTTCCCTTGGATTAGTTGAGTACCTCAGGGTGGCAATGAGTTATTAAAACTTTGTATTTCAGTAATTTTGTCAGCATTGTCTGGAGTGGAGCCTTAAGAGAGCTTAACCCTCTCCTCTGTTGAAGTGTATGAGGGGGTAGAAGTGAAGTTGCCCTGACTGCTCCTGTGTGAGCTGCCTGGTTCCTCAGGTGCAGTGGAACAAATGCTTCTTGAAAGGGGTTAAGTGGCTCATGTCTGAAGACACAATCTGTAAAGGCAGAGATCAGTCTATCCCACCCACGATGAAGTCTAAGGGCACAAGTTTAGCTGTAAACTGTATCTTTATTCGCTTATTCATGGTCAGTATTTCTTAGAACTCTAAGTCTTTGTGATACCAGGAGGAAGGGTTGGCTTTTTCTCTGCATTTGTATTTAGAGAGCAAATGCAGCCAAGGTTATCTAAGCTCAGTGCTGAGTTCCTTTAGATAGTAGTGAATTAAGGGTTAATAGCTCATCTGAGGAGTTTGGAATGACATTTGAACATGAAAAGCAAGATTCATTTAAATGTGAACCTTTTAAAGTTGTATTTTCTCTGAACCGGTGCCAACTCGATTACAGAAACAGCTTTCGTACTGATCTGTTCAGCAAACAGCCTCTGTGTTTTAAAACTAATACAAATGCTTCAATTTAGTGACACACACATATTGTATGGATTCGTTTCCTTTAAGTAGTGGTGATCCTACTGTTCTTTACCAGTCCGGTCTGGGAGGTAATGTTAAGGAAGACAAAATGGCCTTTACTTAAGAGCTGTTCAGAATGATTAAATTGCAGATGAATATGCAGAACAGAATTTTATATATGTGTGTGTGTGTGTGTTATGGAGGCAGGGAATTAATGTGGCAGAGTCAGGAATTTATATTAAAAAAAAATAGTTATTTTCCTGAAAACCGCCCCCAAAACTATATACAGAAATTAATTTAGTTTTAATTAGCAAGTTCAGTTGTTTGAGAAGATCTACACAGATACCACAGGTAGACTTGACTATTTTGGAAGTCAGAAGTTGGAAAAGGCTTGAGCTATTAAATATAGCCTGCCCCACTATCAGTATAGGCTGAGCCAAAGCTACTCACAGATGAGTCAAGCTGGCTGAATGATGCTTGTCCCTTTGGGTCTCTCAGAAGCCTCCGAGGGTCGTTAAGAGCTATAAAGCTGCATAAAGGGGGTGCTTAAGGTGAAGCAGTTCAAAGCGGAGACAGCCCTGTCCCTCAGGAGCTTGTCTTTCGGAGCTCCTTCTTCAGAAGCTATCCAAGTGGGGGAGAACTCTAAGGCAGGAACAAACGCCAATGCGGGAAGTCCCCCCAATATTTATACCCTTCCTAGACAAAGGGCTGAGTTACCACTGTCTAGGTGCGAAGACCACAGCCAATCCCCGGCCGATTCCAGCGCGGGCACTGCACAGGGTACCCCTCATGCCAGAATGGTCCCTTGCTCCCCCGCTTCATGCCTGCTGGGTGGGGGGGTGGGTGGGGGAAACAGGTCTTTTCCCGCCTTTTCCTCTCCCATTCAAACCACAGAGGGAGAGGAATTTTGGGGTACACAGGACTCCAGGACAGTATGTGTGTGTGTATGTAATACATAATAACTTCTAAAGGACCTACCTTTTGACCTTCTGACTTACACAGGACTACACTTGTATTTAGACTCTCAGACTTACATCTCTAGGGTACTGAGAAATAGACTGTTAATGGGAATCAGAATCACCATCAAAACTCTGATATTTATTCCCCTACATGAAAGAACAATGATTGTATGACTTCTGGTTTCCAGTCTGATAAGTCATCTAGTCCTTGTGATATTCATCCTTGCTGCTCTGGGTTACATTTAGAGAGAGTCTGGTAGTGAAGCAGCTTGGTCATGCCTGGGTGTGGTAGAAAGTCATCCAGCAGTACTGTGCCAGGTGATACATCTGTGTGTTCACCACAGGGAAAAGTGACCTTGTTGCCCAGTCTTGTCAGGGAACAAAAAGGCTCAGGATATCACTCACATGGAAAAGGGGGAAAATGCTTTATTAAAAAAGAAATTGTAGCAATTTCAGTCTTGCCTTTAAAGCCTTTTTAAAAAGGTCAAGAAAAATATTTCTATAAAATGCAGCCAGATAATGACTTGGAAAAAATCTTTGTTCTCAGTTCATCAATAACCTATAATTAAGTCAAGCTTAGTTGTCTTATGCCCTTCCACAGTATCAAGAGTATTAACAATATTTGAGCTTCCAAAAGCCACAGATCCTGAAGATCTGTTTCAGTCTTTGACATGTGGCAGGAATCAGAGGGAATTGTCATCAAGAAAATTGCACACGTTTACATCTCACATCTGAGTTCCCTGAGAAGTGAATTATTTTTCCTGAAAACACTGACTGAAAACCTGTGATGTGAGATGAGGAAGGTCTTTGTGCAATCATTGCATAGATATGACGGTAGGAGGTGCATACATCCTACCGACATCCTGTGTTCCTTATTTCAGCACATCGTTGCATAGATTGTACCAGTAAATGGGCATAGAAATAGCTTTCCTTGAACTTTGTCAGCTAAATGCAAACGTGGCACAAAATACTTCCTCCAAAGTTTTAGTACTTAGCTTCATATTCATGTGAACTGCTTAACTCCAATTTCCTTGTTCAGTATTTCTTTGTCAGAAATAAAGCAGGTTCCATCAACAAGCTGAGATATTAATCTCGAATAACTGAGACCTTTGGGAACTGGTTGGAATAACAGATTGAATGTCATCTGTATATGCAAAGTTGACAGAACCTGTCAATCTTTAGGGAAGCTTTGATGTGTGTGTGTTTATATACTTGTGTGTCTAAGGTAACTATACTGTGAGAGTCCTTACTTTAAGTGACAGCATATTTGGATCATTAATCTGGTGCCTTACTCTTACAGTGTCTACCAGATTTCAAGGCAACTGAGGGAACATGTTTTGGAGACAGCTGGAGTACTTTAAATAACTTAATAGCCAATACTCCATGCAGAAATTGCTTCCACATGCAATGGAAGACACATTCTATTGTGTCTTCATGCACTGAAATCTGCCTGCCCAATTCTGCAGTTTGGCTCACATCTTTTTGGCTTAATTTGACTGCACTGGTGCAGGTAAGACACTTGCAACTTTCTGTTTACCTACTGAGTTTACTGGTTTATGACTTTGAGCTCAGAAGTCGTGGTGACCAGCTGCAGGTGACAGCACTGTTAGTGACTCTTGTATACCTGAGAAAACAGTGTCCCTGTGTCCTGAGTAAACATGGGAATCAGAGCAATCCAGAGAAGCTGAGAGCTTTAGCAGAAAAAGGATTTTCAGAAAAGTGTTCTTTCCTTTGAGAAGATCTCAGCTGACGATCTCCCCTGCTTCGGAAACAGTAAAGTGTGAGGTCACACTGCTCATCTTAACCAGTGTGCTCATCCCCTCTACCTAGGACCAGTGCTCCACAGACTGACATATGGACCCCGAATGGGCATTCCCAGCATGTGGCTCCAGCAAGATATACAGATACTGCTACACGAGAATGCTTGTTTTGAGCTGAGCACACTCACTTAGGGCTTCTCCAGGTATGGCAAACCCACTGGTTTAACTTCTGAGACTGTCAGCAGCCTTTCTGCTCTTCTCTGGTGTTCTGCTTTTACAGCCTGAAGGATCACCCTCCATTTCTTGCACAGAAGACAGTTTGATCCTACTCAGTAAAACATACCTACACACAGCACAAGACAGAGCATGCACCTGGCAGCATTCCAGATTTGAGAAGAGCAGAGAAGGAAGAGAATGAGTCACTCCCCTACTCCCTATTCTGACAGGGAACACATAAGTGACAACATTTTGTTGCCTCCTTGCATGCTCTGACAACTTTCCTTCTCTTTTTAATCACCAACTGTGCTATTCAAACTGAGCCAGCCAGCTTTCCTTATCCCTGATTTTCTGATGACTATTCACTAGTTGAACTCCTCTAATAATTGATTATATTCTGTTATAATGATGGATATTTCTAGGCAGATGAAAAAGCAGGTAGGTGTTTGTTACTGCTCTCGTAGTTAGCATTCAAGGGCAGCTTTGCTTCACTGGAGCCACTGCAAGGGCTTTTCTGAGAAAGGGCGAGGGAGCTCCCTCCTGCCAAAGTAGAACATTTGCAGGGGAACTTTTGCAGTCCTCCAACTTAAAGAATGCAAATAAATAGATTTTTATATTATTAACCTTATCTCTCTCTCCAGGTTTATTTTGCTGTGAAATTTCTCTGTAATTGGACCCTCTCAAAATCGTGCAGTCTATCACTCTCAAGTGAATTACTTAATTCATTGCAGCTTTCAACAATTAATTTCTTGCACAAAGGAGATGTCGACTGTATTGTCTTGCCTGTGTTATGCTATTTAGCTTTATGAATAAGTTTAAAGGTGTAATGATCATCCTTGGTACCCTAGAACAGAAGAAGAGTTCTGGGAGAAAGAAATAGAAAAGTTAAATTAGTTTTTTTGCATTGCTAACTATTCATAACATATTAATGAGAATCCTCACATGCACCAGTGTCCTTAAACTTCAGGCTCACACATACTTTTTTTTCCTGTATTTATAGTTCCAGGGCACATAAAATAATTATTGTACTGAAGTTTAATATCTGAACATTGCCATGTGCACAAGGAAAATCCTGATACATTTACTAAGTCTCAATTCAACAGCTGATGTTATCTCTCAGCTACTGGTTGGTTTCCCACAGCTGCTACACAACAACCCTAGACATAACTCCATAAACATCCATCACTTGTTTCACTGCAAGGTAACCTTTTAGTTTAAATTGCAGATGAGTTTGATTTGAAGCAACCTGGCAAAACTTGCAGTAAGGTAAATGATAGAGTTACTTCTTTTTGGCTTCAAAGCTCATCTGTGAAAGGTGGGCAGGTGAAAAATAAAAGCTCTTCTGGAAGGAGCTGATTTCAGCAGCACGGTGTGTATCAAGACCTTGGGCTCCCATAGGATGAGTTAGCTAGCTCAAGTGTCTTCTCCACAGATATGGAGTCAGAACACATTGCCTGTGCCTTATGTTAGACTTGCTTCCAAAAATGAAAGATACATACTCACTGGAACAGAAATCAAACCAAAATACTGTGGTGTGTAGTTTCCAGAAAGGGTTATTTTTGTGTTTGGAGTTCTTCCTGAATGTACATTTTACAATCAATTAAGAATACCATTGTATTCCACTCATTTCTGTGGCTTCACTTGTCTGCATTTCCTGTACTCAGACCAGTGCCTAACCGCTTGGGTTTTGCTTTTTATTCAGCCCAGAAAATCCAGTACTGATTGCTTTCTAACTACCTATTTTTAGTGCTCAGTATCTGACTTGATAAAGACAATGGCAATCGCCCTGAGGAAAAGGACCTGGGGGTCTGGGTCGACGAGAAGCTCAACATGAGCCTGCAGTGTGCACATGCAGCCCAGACAGCAACCCTGTGCTGGGCTGCATCAAGAGCAGTGTGGCCAGCAGGGCAAGGGAGGTGATTCTCCCCCTTTACTCTGCTCTCGTCAGACCCCACCTGGAGTACTGTGTGCAGTTCTGGAGCCCCCAACACAAGAAGGACATGGAACTGCTGGAGCGGGTCCAGAGGAGAGCCACAAAGATGCTCAGAGGGATGGAGCAGCTCTGCTATGAGGACAGGCTGAGAGAGTTGGGGCTCTTCAGCCTGGAGAGGAGAAGGCTTCGAGAAGACCTTATAGTGGCTTTCCAGTATTTGAAGGGAGCCTACAGGAAAGCTGGGGAGGGACTATTTACACGGTCTAGTAATGTTAGGACGAGGGGGAATGGGTTTAAGCTGGCAGAGGGGAGATTTGGACTGGATGTTAGGAGGAAGTTCTTTACAGTGAGGGTGGTGAAACACTGGCACAGGTTGCCCAGGGAGATTGTGGATGCTTCCTCCCTGAAGGTGTTTAAGGCCAGGCTGGATGAGGCCTTGAGCAACCTGCTCTAGTGGGAGGTGTCCCTGCCTATGGCAGGGGGTTTGAGCTGGATGATCCTTGAGGTCCCTTCCAACCTAAACCATTCTACGATTCTATGATTCTATGAATGGCAAGGTCTTCATGATTGGTTTTTTTTAGGGTACACAGAAACTATGAGGTCTATTAAATAACAAATATATTTGTATACATACTTTCAACTATCCCAAGCAAGAAATATTGGGAGAAAATAATCCATTTGTAAGTTAGAGCAAATATTTGAAACAAGATTCGTAACTTGGGTTTCACTAGTACTCAGATACACACAGCATCTAAAAATTTAAAGCTAAGGATTAAAACTGTGTGTTAAAGGAACACAAAATGTTTTACCTGAAGGATATCAAACATCTGAAATTTTAAGTTAGATAAATGGGAGAAGCTAATCTGTTGGTATTCCCAAAGGAGGCAATCATTATGTAATCATTTTCTTGAGACAGACAGGATCATCAACCACTTTTTAATGAATTTTATGACATGCTAATTTCCCATCTGTCCCCAGTAATATAGGCTCCACACTGTAGTTCATTTGCCATAACTTAACAGCAGAATTGCAAGAACTAATGTTCAGCCCCCCTGAAGTTTAGGTGGGGACGGAAAGTGTTCATGTGCAAGGTGCATCCTCTCTCAAATGTGTCTCTAGCATCAGTTATCAATGCCCTCATGTTGACAGTCATCAACAAACCCCACGTTCTTAGCGTGGAAATCCAGGCCCAGAAGCTTGCAGGATTTGTAGTGCTTACCCATTGCAGCTTCAGCAGGTGCAAACAGATGGCTGACATTTCTGTGAGCCATAAAATGCAGAGCCCTACTGTCCTGCTGCCGAACTGGAATCAATGAAATATGATGCAGGATATCAGGATATGAATCACAAGACATTTGTTTCCTGTGGATTGCACAGTTTGTTGGGGTGTGTGGTTTTTTTGGTGTGGTGTGGGTTTTTTTTGGAGTTGTTTTTTTTTCAATGCTTCACTTTATGGAATCTCCAGGGATGGCAGGAAAAGCAGCAAAAGAGGGAGATACATTCATACTCCGAGCAGTTTGAGCTTAAGTTGAGAAATGAGCTTTCCTGTTAGAGTCTCTGAGAATAATACTAGTTACAAAGGTTACTGCCATGCCCTACCTCTGCTGTCACTTTCCTTCCTGTATGCAAGCACAGAAATCACAGAAACATTCAGGTTGGAAAAGCCCCTCAGGGTCACCAAGTCCAACCCATATCCCTACTCTAGAAGGTGCATCCTAAACCATAGCCCAAAGCACCACATCCAAGCGACTTTTAAACACATCCAGGGTTGGTGACTCCACCACCTCCCCGGGCAGCTCATTCCAATGCCTGACCACTCTTGCTGGGATTTTTTTTTTCCTAATATCCAGTATAAATCTATCCAGTGGCAGTTTGAGGCCATTCTCGTTCTATCACTATTTACCTGTGAGAAGAGACCAGAGCTAACCTCTGCACAACCTCCTTTCAGGTAGCTGTAGACAGAGATGAGGTCTCCCCTCAGCCTCCTCTTTTTTACACTAGCCATCCCCAGCTCCTTCAGTTAGTCCTCATAAGATTTATTCTCCAGGCCCTTCTCCAGCTTTGCTGCCCTCCTCTGCACTGGCTCCAGCACCTCCACATCCCTCTTGTAATGAGGTGCCCCAAACCGAACACAATACTTGAGGGAAATTACTTCCTGAACTTTCTGAAATATGCCTCATCAATCAGTTACATTATTCCTATATGGCTAGAGCAGAACCAAAGCAAATAACATTAACCTTTCTTGAAAGTATTTCTCTGAGCTTGATTGTTTCACTAATGCTGTAAGAATAGTTGTATCAGGACAACTAATGGATACAAAAATCTGCAGCAGAAGTAGCTTCAAGGGCTACTTAAGAGCTTTTTAGCTGGCTTTGGGAACTCACATTCTAATATTTAGATAGAATAAAACTGCTGTAAACAGAGGCAACTGAGTGGAAAAAGGATAGAGGACAGGAAAGGCTTGGAATGTGAAATGCAAAATTGAAACAAAGAGGAAAAATTATCAAGAATCTTAAAGAAAAAATAACAACAAACTCCATTACTTTTCATAGTAGTAGTATCACAGTATCATCAGGGTTGGAAGAGACCTCAGATCATCAAGTCCAACCCTTCACCACAGAGCTCAAGGCTAGACCATGGCACCAAGTGCCACGTCCAATCCTGCCTTGAACAGCTCCAGGGATGGCGACTCCACCACCTCCCTGGGCAGCCCATTCCAGTGTCCAATGACTCTCTCAGTGAAGAACTTTCTCCTCACCTCGAGCCTAAACTTCCCCTGGTGCAGCCTGAGGCTGTGTCCTCTCCTTCTGGCACTGGCTGCCTGAGAGAAGAGAGCAACCTCCCCCTGGCCACAACCACCCCTCAGGTAGTTGTAGACAGCAATAAGGTCACCCCTGAGCCTCCTCTTCTCCAGGCTAAACAATCCCAGCTCACTCAGCCTCTCCTTGTAGGGCTTGTGCTCGAGGCCTCTCACCAGCCTCTTCGCCCTTCTCTGGACACACTCAAGGATTTCAATGTCCCTTCTAAACTGGGGG
>WAAF01013952.1:9739-32918 GCA_013400475.1 Tricholaema leucomelas
TTGTGGTGGGGGTTGGTTATTTTGGGGTTATTTTGGTTGTTCTGTGGTGGGGGTTGTGGTTTTTTGGTTGATTAGACTTGAGGTTCTACTATTAGTCTTGGGGGTTCTACTGGCTGTGATGTTCCACAGTTTGTTTTGCCCCCATGCTAGAGAGAGGAAGGTTGATGCTGCTTGATGAGCTCCATGCTGGCTCTTAGCTGGACAAGCAGAAGAGATGAGCACACACTGGTTTCTGTGAGGAGATCAATGACCTGCTGAGGCACAGCAGAGCAGAAGGCCTGGAGTGCTGCTAAGGGTCACAGAATACATCTTCCACACAGGGGTTAAAACCAGGTTCCCTTCAGAGTCCTTCAGGGAGGCCTCTGCAGAGCAACACTTAAGTCACAGAACCACTTCCCACACCGTGCTGAGCTCTGGCTGCAGTCCCTGGAGGGAGATGAACCTTCCTCCAGGATGCTCCAGCATTACCTTTCTCCAGGAAAAATTCAGGGGCACACATCCACTCCCTATATGCACACAAAGGCCTCACCAGTGCCACCCTGTAGGCACTGCAAGGCCACGTCTCAGGGTGCAGCAGCAGTAAGCTGCAAGGTGAACAGATGCCACCAGCTCCACGCCACTTCAGACTGCTGGTGACTGCAGCCCATTTTCCACAGCCCTCTGCTAAGCTGTGGACAGAGCTGTTGGCAGTGCCCCTGAGAAGGTGAGAGGGCACAGGAAGGAGGGGGCACCACACAGCAAGGAGGGCAAAGCACGGCCCGAGTGGGCACACACAGCAGGGAGGGCAAGGCACAAGGAGGATAACACACAGCACAAGCGGGCACAGAGAGCAAGCAGGGTAACGCTCAGCACCAGTGGGCACAGCAAGGAGGGCAGCACGTGGCACGAGTGGGTGCAGAGAGGGCAGCACTCACCATGTAGAACTGCAGGCGGTAATGCTTCTTCACTAAGCTCAAGACAAAGATACAGAAGCCTGCAAAGCAAAGCCAGTGTCAGCTGGTGCCATCTTCCCTGGCATCGCAGCACACCGTGGCAGGGCAGTGACTCTTCTCCCTTTGGCAGCTTTTAATGCCTTTGCTGCTGCTCTGAGGCTGTTGCTGTGGAGCTGGCAAAGCAGCAAGCCCAGCACAACCATCAGCCAGATGGTTCACCTCCATGGGCTGCTGGGAAGTCCTCAGGTAGTGAGCCCCCAGCTTTGCCACAATCGATATTCACCTTGTGGCAGCTGCTCTGCAGCACTGTTAGCTCAACCTCCTCAAGACCATCTACCTGTGGAGGCTGCTGCTCCTCAGTGCACACAACACGTTCACTTCTCAACAGGGAAAACACAACTGCAAGCATCTAATACCTCAGAACCACAGGGTCTGGAAGGGACCTCCAAAAATCATCCTGTCTGACCCCTCTTGCCAGAGCAGGATCACCCAGAGCAGATCACACAAGAACACATCCAGGCAGGTTTTGAGTATCTCCAGAGAGGAAGACTCCACAACCCGCCCCAGGCAGCCTGTTCCAGGGTTCTGTCACCCTCACAGGGAAAAAAAATCTTCATGTTTACAGGAAACTTGCTATGCCTCAGCTGCCACCCAGTGCCCCTTGTGCTGTCCCTGGGCATCACCCAGAAGAGCCTGGCTCCAGCCTCCTGGCACTCACCCTGCACATCTTTGTAACCACTGATGAGGTCTCCTCTCAGTCTCCTCCAAGCAGCACAGCCCCAGCTCCCTCAGGCTCTCCTCATAAGAAAGATGTTCCATTCCCTTCATCTTCATGGCTCTGTGCTAGACTCTGGCAAGCAGCTCTATGTCCCTCTTGAACTGGGGGCCCCAGAACCGGACACAGTACTCCAGATGCTGCCTCACCAGGGCAGAGTAGAGAAGCAGGAGAACCTCTCTCGACCTACTAACCACAGCCCTTCTAATATACCCCAGAATGGCATTGGCCTTCCTGGCCACAAGAGCACACTGCTGGCTCAGGGTCAACATCCCATCAACTAGGACCCCTCTCAAGCTTCCAGAGGAAAACCAAACTGAAATGTAGAAAAGCTAAGGACTCTTTCTTTTGTTGTCATTAAAAGAAATAAGCAGAGAACCAAATGCAGCAGAAATCTCTTTTGGTTTGGCAGTTCCCACACTCACCTGCTAAATAGAGGGCAAAGGAGATAAACCTGTGGTAACGAATGAGGAACTGGAGCTGCTCTCTCCTCTGAACAAAGGTAGCAAAGTAGTCAGCCACAGTCTCTCCATAGAAGAAGTAATTCACACAAAGCAGAAAGTACCTGCAACAGCCAGCAGTTATTTCAACAGGGTGAGAAAGATTCAAGTGTCACTCTTCAAAACCAAACCAAGCCCCCAAAACCAGAAGGAAACCAGGACGTGACAAAACCAAGCCAGGGCTCAGTGTCTCCCCTTTGCCAAACCCATTTTTTTGTCATTCAGTTTTTCTAAAGCAACCAGAAAAAACAGCCACATCTTGCAGGATACAGCTGGGAAATTCTATTTCATAGAATCACAGAATTGGCAGGGTTGGAAGGGAGCTCAGCCTGGTCTTGAAGACCTCCAGGGATGAGGCTTCCACCAAGGAAAAGTTCATCCTTAATTGCATTTAAATAACCACAGAATCATAGAAAGGTTTGGGTTGGAAGGGATCTCTGAAGCTCACCCAGTCCAACTCCTCTGCACTCAGCAGGGACATCCTCCAACTAGATCAGCTTGCCCACAGCCCTGTCCAGCCTCGCCTTGATATCTCCAGGGTTGGAGCCTCAAGCACCTCCCCAGGCAACCTGTGGCAGTGTCCCAGCATCCTCCTGGTGCAGAACTCATTCTTCACATCCAATCTCAATCTGTTCTGCTCTCATCTCAAACCACTGTCCCTCGTCCTGTCCCTGCAGGCCTGTGGGAACAGTCCCTCTGCAGCCTTCTTGTAGCCCCTTCAGGTACTGGAAGCCCTTTTCAGCCACTCTTAAGCACAAAGCAAGACTCTGCTCCCATCAATACTGACACAAGCAACTCTGCTGCTTCTCTCCCTGTGTCCCACTGAGGGTAATTTGTGATTTCTGCCTTACAAACACACACAAAAAGACACTGTCAGAGCAGATCCTCTGAGGTTCTAAAGCAGTGAATCTGATGTGGAGCTTGAGAATATAAATCATCGAATCATGAAGTGGTTTGAGTTGGAAGGAACCTTAACCTTCATCTAGTTCTGTAACTACACTTAGAATCATAGACTTCTGCTATCTGGCCTGCAGATCCTCATCTGGAAGAGTTACTGCTGCATCCCCTGCTCCACTCCACCGTGCCCTTGGCTTTTTGCCTTTCTTGACCAAACAATACTCTCACTTACTCTTACTTAAACCCATCAATTAATTACTAAACACAGCTATTACTGCAACTGCTGCAAAACAGTTCTGTGGGAGTATGCCCACACCCAAGATTCAGCTGAGGTGAAATGCCACCTTCAGCTATCTCTTCTTGAAGGATCTTCAAACGGACTCTGTCCAGTCCCAAGTCAGCAGTACTTTATACAAGCTCAGTTCCTGTGCCTTCTAGAGCTCAGTCACAATGGGACCCTCAAATGCCAAGGCAGCACTCAATAAAAGCCAATAACAGCAGCCCCCAAACCCTCCAGGGCTGCACCTCTCCAGCCACAGAAGACTGATGTTTATCTGGAGAGCCAGTCCTGAATGAGCCTTAGAGCAATTAGTACCCAGCAGATGTTAACATTCCTCTCATGAGGCTTCCCATCTCTAACCAAGCCAAAGAATTGATCTCCAGGCTACTGGTAGCACCCTCTCATTTCACTTCAGCACTGAAAGCAACCCTGTGCTGGGCTGAGCCCCAGCAGTGTGGGCAGCAGGTGGAGGGAGTGGATTCTGCCCCTCTGCTCTGCTGAGACCCCAACCTGCAGTGCTGGGGCCAGCTCTGGAGCACCAACACAAGAAGGACATGGAACTGTTGGGGAGTGTCCAGAGGAGGCCATGGGGATGAACAGCAGAGGACTGAGGCACCTCTGCTATGTGAACAGGCTGGAAGAGTTGGGGCTATTCAGCCTGGAGAAGAGAAGGCTCCAGGGGGACCTTAGAGCAGCCTCCCAGGATCTGAAGGGGACTTCAGGGGAGCTGGAGAGTGATTTGTTACAAAGGCATTTGGCTACAGGATGTGGGACAATGACTTCAAACTGGCAGAAGCTGGATTGAGATGAGACTCGAGGAAGCAATTCTTGCCCATCAGAATGGTGAGGCACTGGCACAAGCTGCCCAGAGAAGTTGTGGTGGCTCCAAGCCTGGAAGTGTTGGAAACCAGACTGGATGAGGCCTTGAGCAAGCTGACCTAGGGGAAGTGTCCCTGCCCAGGTGTCCCTGGCAGGCAGCTGGAACTCACTGATCTTTAGGGTCCCTTCCCACCCAAACCATGGTGGGACTCCATGCATGCATACAAGTGGACACAGATCCATATTTGTAAGAAGACAAAATGTGGACTTGTCCAAGTTCCAAGGTGGAAGATAACTACAGAAACCAGGATTAGAGACAGATGTCAAGGTTTATGTCCACACACGACCTCCAGAGGCATCATTCCCCCACGAAAGAACATGAAGACTGCAGTTTCACATCCCTACTTCTTGATCTCCTTCCTTGCTACTCACCAGCTGAGGGATCTAAACCATGGTAAATCATAGGAGTGGTAGACTCTGTAACCTATAGTAATGATTTCATGGTAGCACTTCACTTGGATGCTCAACACCTAAAACAGGAGAGAAAAACACCTGTCAGTTGCTTCTTAAAAGCAGTAGGCAGCACTGCAACCTTCAGTAAGTCTGAATTCCAATCCCACACAGACAGTTTCAAAGCCAAGGCCAAGAAAATCTGAAGCTCCATTCTAAAACCTCCAAATCCTCAAACCCACTGGGCACACTGAGAGAAACCTGCAAGAGCATGGTCATAGGATCACAGAACAAGAGGAAGGCCTTGAGCAACTTGGTCTAAAGGAAGGTGTCTCTGCCCATGGCAGGGAAGTTGGAATGGGATGGGACTTGGACAGGCTTGAGAAATGGGCCAGTGACAACTGCATGAGGGTTAACCACTCAAAGTGCAAGGGATGGGCCAGGACAATCCCAGGCACAGAGATAAACTGGGTGCAGAGTGGGCTAAAAGCAGCCCTGAAGAGAAGGACTTGAGGGTGTTAGTTGCTGAGCAGCTCCCTGCGAGCCAGCAGTGCCCTCACGCAGCCCAGCAGGCAGCTGAGTGTGGGCAGCAGGACAAGGGAGGGAACTCTGCCCCTTGACTCTGCTCTGCTGAGACCTCATCTCCAATCCTGCCTTCAGTTCTGGTGTCTCCAACTGACAAAGGGGACAGAGCTGCTGGAGAGAGGCCAGAAGAGGCCAAAATGATGATCCAAGGGCTGGAGCAGCTCTGCTGTGAGGACAGGCTGAGGGAGCTAGGGTTGTTCAGCCTGGAGAAGAGAAGGCTCCAGAGGGACCTTAGAGCTGCCTTCCAGTACCTGAAAGGATCCTCCAGGAAGACTGCAGGACAGGTCCTGCACTGACAGGATAAGTGGAAATGGATTTAAATTGGAGGAGGATAAGTTTAGATTTAGATTGGATCCAAGAAAGAAATTCTTCACTGTGAGGGTGGCCAGACTCAGGAATGGATTGTCCAGAGAGGTTGTGGATGTCCCTGCCTGGAGATGTTCAAGGCCAGGTTGGATGGAGCCTTAAATAACCTAGGCTAGTTGAGAGGTGTCCCTGCCCATGGCAGGGGGCTGAGTTAGATGATCTCTGAGGTCTCTTCCAGCCTTTCCATGATCTTTAAGGTCACTTCTAACCCAACCCACGCCATGAGTCTCTGACAGCTCCTGACTGGAGTTCCTCAGAAGAGCCCTGCCAGCAGCTGGCGAGAAGCAGTTCCTGTGGAGCAGACTCCTCTGTTTCTTTTGGCCAGAATTTATCTTTAAATTTAGTTTAAGAAATATTTTCCAGGCCCAATGGAATAAAAAAGCCCACAAACACGTGTGGCACAAGTTTGGAGAGCAAGGGCTCCCACTTGCAAGCATCTCATTAAGGGCAATTAGCACTGATGATTAGAAGCAAAGCCCAACTAAGGCAGGTCTTGAAGGCTTCGTTTTGTTTTGCTGACCTCACCCTTTCAGTGCTTGCCTGTGCAAGTCTGGTATTTCACCCTGTCGCTCCCTGGGCTCTCCAAAGGACTCCCTGCCAGCTCTGTCCCCAAGCAGGTGGCCCTGCCCAGACACTAAGCATTGCCCAACAGAAGGCAGCAGCAAGGAGCTGCCCACACGGATTGCATACAGCACACGCTGGGCTGCACAGTACTCCCTCTCCACCTGCATCCATCAATAAACTCAACCTTGCTCAAGGTTTGCACACAGTTTACACCAGTCTTACACCACTTCAGCGAGCTCACTGGGCAGCTCCCCTGTCTCCTGCTCTATCTTCTGCTTGGCTGTTCCAGAACTCGCAGCTGATGCACAAGGGCAGCGTTAAACACTCGCCCCTCGCCGCGGGACAGGACACTAAAGAGATCCAAAAGGCAGCCCAGCTCCTGGCAAGCTGCCCAGGGAGATGGTGGAGTCCCCATCCCTGGAGGCATTTAAAAGCCATGCAGATGTGGCACTCAGGGACATGGATTCAGCAGTGTCAGGTGGATGGCTGGACTCAGTGAAGGTTCTGAATGAGGGAAGCAGCCCAGGAGAGGTCACCTGGAATTGTCACTGCGGTTTGCTTTCTGCCTCTTCTTGGGTGAGCAAAGAGAGCAAAGCAACTCCTGCAGGGGCAGACAGCACTGAAACAAACTTACCAGCAGCATCAGCATGAATGATCCCAGGTATATGATCAGAAAAAAGCCAGAGATCATTGCTAGAGAGAGAATTCCACGAATCCACCAATTTTTCCATCTATTTAAAAGAAGAAATAAGAAGGAGAATGAGCAGCAAGTAGCTATAAACCAACAGCACTGCTGCTACTAAGGACTTAAGGGCATTGCAAGCAGTTCTACAAGTGTCTGTGCTTAAAAAAAATTGAGAACCAACCAAGCCAACTGAACATGACACACAAGAACTGAAATCCAAGTCACCTTTCTTCCTCCCCCTGCCCCAAATGTCATTTGCAATCCAGTGGTTCCACCTCCCATCCAAGCTGCTAGCAAAATCCAGCAGGATCCACAGCAGAATCAGCACGACTGATAGAGCTGCACAAAAGGCTCACATACACACTTCCCACCTCTAAACAAAAGGAGGAACAGACCCATAAACTCCCCACTTATCACCAACTTCCCACAGCAGCACACAGCTCATGGCCCAGGTAGGAGGTTAGCTGCTGAAAAGCAGTCCTGGGCTCTTGTGGGCACTGGAATCAGGACAGGAAAGCCTGTGCCAAGGGGGGTGATGGGTCAAGCCACTTGTACTCTTGTGCCTTTTTAGACCTTTGAAGATGCTTGTGGCTGCCTAAGGAAAGCAGAACAGAGATCCCTGTTACCACAGAACCATAGGATCATAGAATCACAGAATCAGTCAGGGTTGGAAGGGACCACAAGGATCATCTAGCTCCAACCCCACTGCCATGGGCAGGGACACCTCAGGCTGCCCAGAGCCTCATAGAATCAGTCAGGGCTGGAAGGCACCACAAGGATCAGCCAGCTCCAAGCCCCCTGCCACGGGCAGGGACACCTCAGGCTGCCCAGAGCCTCAAAGAATCAGTGAGGATTGGAAGGGACCACAAGGATCAGCCAGTTCCAAACCCCCCTTAGGATCACTGAGTTTGGAAAACACCTTTCAGGTCACTGAATCCAGCAGTTAACCTAACACACTGCAACAGGTTGCCCAGAGAGGTGGTTGAGGTTCCATCCCTGGAGATATTCAAAGTGAGGCTGGAGAGGGCTGTGGGCAACCTGATCTAGTGGAGGATGTCCCTGCCGACTGCAGGGGGTTGGACTGGCTGAGCTTCAGAGGTCTCTTCCAACCCAGCCCATTCTGTGATTCTACCAAGACCACCACTAAACCATGTCCACAGGTGCCACATAAATCCCTCCTTGACGACTCAACCACCTCCCTGGGCAGCCTTTTGATGAAGAAATCTTTCCTAATCTCCAACCTAGACCTCCCCTGGTGCAGCTTGAGGCCATTTCCTCAAGTGCAAGGCAAACTGCCACTCCAAAAGGGTTTGATTGACCAAGTGTTGCAAAAGGACTGTATAAAGCCATGCTAGGAATTTGTTAGCCCCCATGAACGTGCAGGGCCCAACAACTACCAGTCCAGAGGCATTTGCTAGTCCTTAAGCTTCTGTGAACAAGGTTTAGAGACCCAAACCTAGGTTTGAAAAGAGATGGCAGGGAAAAAACACTTAAACATTGCTTTAGAGAGCATGGAAACAAAAACAGTCTTGCATTTAACTGTACAGAAAAACTACCTGAAGTGGAAATGCTGCCACAAAACTCACACAGAGAATTGGTCTTTCTTTCCTTTCCATTTATATGCAAACACCTCAAGTGTTCAGCTCTGGGCCACTCACTACAAGAAGGATATGGAGGGGCTGGAGTGTGTCCAGAGAAGGGCAGCAAGGCTGAGGAAAAGACCTGGAGCATCCAGGCTATGAGGAGGGGCTGAGGGAGCTGGGGGTGTTCAGCCTGGAGAAGAAGGGCCTGAGGGTAGAGTTCATTGTTCTCTACAGCTCCCTGAAGGGAGGTTGGAGTGAGAAGGAGGCAGCCTCTGCTCCTTGGCGGCAAGGGACAGGAGCAGAGGAAACAGTTCCAAACTGCACCAGGGGAGGCTCAGGCTGGGTACTAGGAAATACTTCTGCACTGGAAGGGTTCTCAGACATTGGGAGAGGCTGCCCAGGGCAGTGCTGGAGTCACCATCTCTCAGGGTGTTCCAGCAGCCTGTGGAGCTGGTGCTTAGGAACACGGTTTAGTGCTGACCCTAAACTGAGTGGAGGGTTGGACTGGATGAGCTTGGAGCTCTTTTCCAACCAGATGTTTTCTGTGATTCTGTGTGCAACAGGCAACCTCCAGGCACAGGTTAAGAAGTATGACACTGAAGGGACTGCCACAGCAGGAGTAAATTAAGGACACCCAATAAAACTAATCCTTGAATTCTGCTGTGTGTCACACACCACTGAGCACTGGGGTGCAACACAACTTGTAAGGCTTTCAGCCAGCAGTTCTCACAGCCAAGAGCTCTCTGTTTGACTGTACCTGGCAGACAAGCCTGACAAAGCAGCTTTGAGAATCTCTGGAGTGCTGTCTGAGGCTGGAGGAACATCAGGACCATCAGAATCATTCCTAAGATCCAACTCCACAAGTCTTTCTTCCAGCTCTGCTTCCTATGGCAGACAAAAGAAAACCCACAACAAACCAAACACCATAAGGCAGAGAGTTATTGGCTGGCAGCATTTAGAGGCATTGGCATCACCTTCAAACCTGGCAACAGCAGCATTACCTTCTCTGAACACAACGTGGGTGCACCAGCGAAGCTGCAGACCTTGCAGGAGACAAATGGAGCTCAATAAATGTCCCTAAGCAGGCAGTGCTCACAGGTGGGACACTGCCTGCTGGGCTCCAGAAACTCCACACTTTTAGCCCAGGCTTGGGGAGGTAGCATGGAATGGTTTAAAGTGGAAGGGACCTCAGAGAGCATCCAGTTCCAACAAACAGGAGACAAATGGAGCCCAACAAATGTCCTTAAGCAGGCAGTGCTCACAGGTGGGACACTGCCTGCTGGGCTCCAGAAACTCCACACTCTAGGCACTCTTTTAGCCCAGGCTTGGGGAGGTAGCATAGAATGGTTTAGGGCTTAGAGAGCATCCAGTTCCAACCCCCTGCCATGGGCAGGGACACCTCCCACTGGCTCAAGTTGCACAAGGCCTCATCCAACCTGACCTTGAACACCTCCAGGTAGGGGGCAGCCACAACCTCCCTGGCCAATCTGTCCTAGAGTTTGTATCATTTTGGCATTCTTAAAGACAAGACTTTCATCCTCAAGCCACATCTGCTGCACAAGACCACAAATCCTTGGCCACAGAAAGAAGGAACCCAGCAAAGAGCCTGAGCTAAAAGAAGCTCAAAACCTCTCTGACTTCTCACCACTTCCAGATGGATTTCTACTTGCTGGGTACTTCACCACAGGTACCAGAAGGCATCAAAAAAACCAGACAGACAGATAACCCTTTCATCACCCTGCAGCAGTAGAAGCTGAGAGGGGATCTGCTGGAGAGCAGCCCTGGGGAGAAGCAGTTCGGAGTGTTGCATGGACAGCAATGTGCCCTGGTGGCCAAGAAGGGATCCTGGGCTACATGCAAAAGAGTCTGGCCAGCAGATCCAGGGAGGTTCTCCTAGCCCTCTGCTCTGATCAGGCCCCACCGGGAATATTGCATCCAGTTCTGGGCTCCCCAGTTCAAGAGGGACAGGGAACTGCTGGAGAGAGTCCAAGGGAGGGCTGCAAGGATGCTGAAGGGACTGCAGCACTGCCTGGGGAGGAGAGGCTGAGAGCCCTGGGGCTGCTTCGTCTGCAGAGGAGAAGGCTGAGAGGGGATCTGAGCAATGTCTGTAACTGTCTGAGGGCTGGGGGTCAGGAAGGAAGGGACAGAGACAGCCTCTGCTCACTTTCTCCTTGTGCTAGCACAAGGAGCAATGGATGTAAGCTGCAGCACAGGAGGTTCCACCTCAACACAAGGGGGAAGTTCTTGACTGTAAGGGTCCCAGAGCCCTGGCACAGGCTGCCCAGAGAGGCTGTTGAGTCTCCTCCTCTGGAGCTTTTCCAGCCCTGTCTGGATGTGTTCCTGTGTGACCTGTGCTGGATTCTCTGGTCCTGCTCTGGGCAGAGGGGTTGGACCTGAAGATCTCCAGAAGTCCCTTCCAAGTCCTAACATCCTGGGATCATCCAAAAGGACACAGGCACTTGGGTTGCTGGTTTGCACCTCACAGCCTGCACTGCCATGGCCGCAGGAGCCACGCACCAGGAGCCTTCTTCTCACAAAGGCTCCTGAAGGGCTCTGCTTGTGCTGTATTTTTTCCAGGATGCAGTGAAGAACTCCCAAGCAGACAGCAAATGTTTTCCTTGGAGAATGCCACACCTACAGGGAGAGCAAGTGGGGAAATGGAGATATTTTTTAACAGCTGATGTGAAAAGGGCTAAAACCCAAAATAATCATTGTTGTTTCCCTTCTGTAAGTGTTACTCAGAGTCAGTTTCTCCTCCAGCCTTGACCTTTCTCCAGTCTCTCTTCTACAATGAAGTCAATAGTTCAGTCAGACCATTCTGTAGCAGATTTAATTAGGTGTACCTTGATACCTTCCTCTGAGGTCAAGATAGTGAAGCGTCGGAAAATCCTGAATACTGAGACCTGTTTTTCCAAGCTGTCAAAGCCTGACCTATGCAAAACCATCAGCAGGAGCTCTGAATTCAAGACTGGAACCTGCAGACCCTTTGCTGTCTGCACTAGCACCAATTCACCATCATTCCCAAGAAAGCAGAGGCCTGGAAACAGCCACAATCACAAAATCACAGATTGTGAGGGGTTGGAAGGGACCTCCAGAGATCATCCAGTCCAACTCCCCTGCCAGAGCAGGCTCACCCAGAGTAGTTCACACAGGAATGCAGCCAGGAGGGTCTGCAAAGTCTTCAGAGAAAGAGACCCCACAACCTCTCTGGCCAGCCTGCTCCAGCCCTCCAGCACCCTCACACCACAGAACTTTCTCCTCACCTTGAGCTGAATCCTTCTCTGTTCCAGTTTGTATCCATTGCTCCTTGGCTTACTGCTGTGCACCACCAAAAGGAGATTTGCCTCCTCCACTGCACACCCACCCCTCACATACTGATAGACACTGATCAGATCCCTCTCAGCCTTCTCTCCAGACTGAACAGCCCCAGGGGTCTCAGCCTCTCTCCATAGAGGAGATGCTCAAGTCCCCCACTCATCCTCGTGGCTCTCCCTTGGGCTCTCTCCAGCAGGTCCCTGTCTCTCCTGAACTGGGGAGCCCAGAACTGGACACAGTACTGCAGCTGTGGTCTCAGCAGGGCAGAGCAATGGAGAAAAAGAACCTCCTCAAACCTGCAGGTTACACTTTTCTTGCTGCACCCCAGGATCCCATTAGCTCTCCTAGCCACAAGGGCACATTGCTGGCACATGCAGAACACAGAATCAGTCAGGGTAGGAAGGGACCACAAGGATCATCCAGTTCCACCCCCCTGCCACCCTGAGGCAGGGACACCTCACACTAGACTTGCTGCCCGCCAGCACTTCAAAGTCTGTCTCTGGGGCTGCCCTGCTGGAGAGCAGCTCCACAATCTGTCCTGCTTCCTGCTGTTATTCCTCCCCAGGTGCAGGACCCTGCGCTTGTCCTCATTGTACCTCATGAGGTTTGCCTTCCCCCAGCCCTCAGCCTGTCCAGCCAGCCGCTGTTATTGCCAACAGCCAGTCCCTGTAAGTGCCATGCCTGTAGCCAAGAACACAGGGGTCAGACTCCTCTAGGGAAATTCAAGCCAATTCCTGGATATTCCAACAGGAGCAAGTCAAACCAAACAACTAAGACCCATGGCAGACACTGCTTTTCCACCCTAAACCAGTGCCATCAGGAATTTCATTTTACCTCCAAGAAGGTTTGGAGCAAAGACCCAAGTCCTAAAGCCAGCTCCAGAAGTCTGAACAAACTTATCTTAGCAACTGTCCCACAGCAGAGCAGCTCTTTCACTATCACAGCAGCCAGGGCTGGTCCTAGTCACAAATTAACAACGACCCCAGGCAACCAGGAACTGCTGCTCAGAGCCAGAAATGCAACACAACTCCACTGCCTCTGCCCTGTCCTGCTCCAACCGCTCTGCACAGCACAAGGAGGCACAACTGTGTGGTGACTTCCAGGACAGATCCCTTGGGCAGCACTGGAAAGAAGTGTGACCTGTGTTGTAGTGCAGAATGCAAACAGCTCACACTTGGAAGAAGGAACATCGAAATCTTTCAGCTGGAATACACCTCTGAAAGCCTCCACTCCAACCATTCTCTAGCTCTACCAAGGCTGGGGCTAAACCACTGCACTCAGCAACACAGCTCTGCCTCCGTGAAACACCTCCAGGGATGAGCATTCAACCACCTCCCTGGGCAGTTTGTGCCAGGCTTTGAGAGCCCATTCAGGAAATAAGCTTCTTTTGATTTCCAACTTAACCTTCCCTGGCACAGTTTCAGGCCATTTCCCCTCCCTATCACCTGAGATTAGAGAGCAGAGCCCAACCCCCACCCCACTTCAGCCTCCTTTCAGTGAGCTGTAGAGAGCAACGAGGTCTCCCCTCAGCCTCCTCCAGACTGAACACCTCCAGGTCCCTCAGCAGCTCATCAGACCTGTTCTCCAGACCCTTCACCAGCTTCTCTGGACCCAGTCCAGCAACTCAATGAACAGAGAGATCAACCTGTAGATTTCCACCTGCCATACAAACCAAGTACCTGAATGCCAACTTCCTCTCATTGCCAAGGGCTGCAGAGTACTTCTGAAGGCACTTTGGCAGGACCTCCTCAGGAATAGAGCATACAGGGTAGGCAGCAGCAAATAAGAAAGGGACAACAAGAACAACACTCTGTCTCTCCTGCACACCACAAGACAACAGAAAGAAACAACAATCCCATGAAACTGCAAAGCCCTGCAGGGCACAGGCATTTTGCAGTAAGTGGTCAGCTCAACAAGCCAGCGATCAACTGCAGGCACTGAGAGCTGTGGAACAGCAGGAACAAGCTTCAAGAAGTGCACACAACAGTGCTTCCTACAAAACCAGGGAAGCTGATCAATGAGTCACAGAGTGCCTTGGAAGGGACCCTCAAGATTATCCAGTTCCAACCTCTCTGCCACTGGCAAGGACACCTCCCATCCGCCCAGCCTGCTCAAGGCCCCATCCAACCTGGCCTTCAGCATCTCCAGGGAGGAGGCAGCCACAACCTCCCTGGGCAACCTGTGCCAGTGTCTCCCCACCCTCACTGCCAAGAATTTCTTCCTCATCTCCACTCTCAATCTCCCCTCTCCCAGCTCAAAGCCATTGTCCCTCATCCTGGCACTCCCAGGATGGATGTCAAAAGTCCCTCCCCAGCTCCCCTGAAGCCCCTTTGGGTACTGGAAGGCTGCTCTAAGGTCTCCCTGGAGCCTTCTCTTCTCCAGGCTGAACAGCCTTAACTCTCCCAGTCTGTCCCCATACGGAAGGTTCTTCAGCCCTCTGATCATCTTTGTGGCCTCCCCTGGACCCTCTCCAGCAGCTCCAGGTCCTTCTTGTGCTGGGGGCACCAGAACTGGACACAGTGCTGCAGGTGAGGTCTCAGCAGAGCAGAAATGTGAAATCACAAGGAGCAGTTATTTGCAGTTAGCAGTAAAAACCCATGCAAAGGAGGAAAAAACCCTGCAGCTTCACTTACTCTCAGTGAGCCCTGGTCCTGCTGACCACACCATTGCTGATCCAGGTCAAGATTCCAGTGGCCTTCTTGGCCACCCAGGTTCACCCTGGCTCACCTTTAGCTATAGACATAGCAAGTATCAAATGGAAAGCACCAAAGCACACACCAAAACCAGGATTGGAAGTACCAAAGATGAAACCACACAGGCACATTTGGTGTTCATGGAGTTCTTCAGTGAGAAGAGCACTTCTCTACCTTGGCAAATAAGATGCACAGCATCTCTGTGCCTCTGGAAACCTGAACTGGGTCAATGAGAGAAGAACAGCACAAAGCAGCTGTCTCCTTTTGTGTGGTAACTAAGTTTGTTCCCCTCGTTCCAAGGGAGGCAGAAGGGGATGTTTCTGAGCTCTGTACCAGGAAGCAGCAGAAACCAAACTGCATCATGACAACCCTGAGCAGTTTGGGCCCTGAAGATGCAACTACCATGCCAAATGGGTCAGCTCAAAACAGCCAAAGGACAATAAGCTCTCCACGTACTGTAAGGAGTCAGGCAAGAGGTAAAGAAGAAAGGCAACCAGCCAAGAAGGTGTAGATGAAACAGGATGACCAGAGGCCTCCCATCAAATCACCTGTGGGCATCACCTGTGTAGCCATATTCATGGGGCTGGCTGAATGTCCATCCCTGGAGGTGTTTCCAAGAAGCAGAGCTGTGGTGCTGAGTGTC
Source organism: Tricholaema leucomelas (assembly GCA_013400475.1). Classification (NCBI taxonomy): domain Eukaryota; kingdom Metazoa; phylum Chordata; class Aves; order Piciformes; family Lybiidae; genus Tricholaema lacrymosa; species Tricholaema leucomelas. The sequence goes on from WAAF01013952.1 coordinate 24,827, forward strand.
ATGGCTTAGCCCCAGCCTTGGAGGACTTAGAGAATGGTTGGAGTGGATGAGCTTAAAGGTCTTTGCCAACCAAACCCATCCTATGAGTCTAAAACCGAGATTCAAACTGTGACCAGCTGATAGGAAGCTCAGCACACAATGCTGGTTTATCTTCACAGGGACCAATGGCACTAAAGACAGCTCCATACACAACATCAGTCCTCAATGTCACTTGTGACCCAGGACGTGCTGTGCACGGAAAGACAGAACAACCTCACTAAGAACAAGAGGAGTCATCCAAATAATTCATCAGAAAGTCATCTGTGTGGTGGGAAAGGCCTTCCATATCTCATAATTCAAACAATCATCCCCTACAAAATCCTTTCTGGAAAAGCCCTTTAAGCTCATCCACTCCAACCATTCTCCAGCTCTGCCAAGGCTGGGGCTAAGCCACGGCCCTCAGCACCACAGCTCTGCCTCTTGGAAACACCTCCAGGAATGGGCAGCTTGTGCCAGGCTTTGGGAATTCTTTCAGTCAAGGAGTTTCTTCTATTTCCAACCTAAACCTTCCCTGGGGCAGCTTGAGGCTATTTGCTCTCCTCCTGTCACTTGTTCCTAGGCAGAAAAGCCCAACACCCACCTCACTGCAACCTCCTCTCAGGTTGCTGTAGAGAGCAACGAGGTCTGCCCTCAGTCTCCTCTTCTCCACACTGCACACCCCCAGCTCCCTCAGCTGCTCATCCCCAGCCCTCTTCTCCAGACCCTTCCCCAGCTTTGTTGCCCTTCTCCAGCCCCTCAATGTCCTTCTTGGAGCAAGACTCACAAAACAGAACCCAGTACTCAAGGTGCAACCTCCTCAGCTGAACAGAGAGTCAATCCCAGCCCTCACTGCAGCACCGCGCTGCAGATTTTCAAGTTCACTGCCTTTGAGTTCAGGCAACCAAACGCAAACTGACTCCTGGGCTCCACATCCCGAGTCCTTGGCTACAACGCCTAGGGCAGGCTCCACGCTCCGCAGCTTCCACGTCCACAGGGATGCACTGGGAGTCCTCCACCGAGTCTTGCAAACCCAATTAAGCAATCAGAAAGCCTTTTTTTTTTTTTCCTTCCCCTTTTCAACTGCAGTTGCCAAACCGAGAGCAGTTCTTCGGCTGGGCGCAGCCAGCAGCCCTGCCGGGGCTAAGCCCTGCAGCCCGGCACACAAAAGAACCGCGCCGTGGCTGTTTTGCCGCTGTCGTGAACCTGATGCACAGGCGCAGGGTGCTGCAAAGCTCCTGCCTTAGCAAAACACCACTGCCGGGAGTCCTCTCCAGGCCAGAGGTGAAAGCCAAAGCCATAAAGCGGGAGCGGTGCCTGGCGAAGTGCTGACACGGCCTTGTTTCCGTGCAACTGGCCCGGCCGCCCCTCAACCTTCCCGGCTCAGCTACTTGGGCGAGGGGCGAACTCCGCAGGGGTCAGCCCGAGCGCCCACGGCCCACACCAAGCTCGGACGCTGCTGTTTGAGCATCATCGAGGATGGGGGGGATGCAGTGAGGCAGCAAGACACGCGTGGGCTCCCACCTCCCGTGCCACCGGGCGCTGAGGCCACTTGGCACGTCGCCCGCTGCCCTCTGTGCGAACAGCAGCGTGACAGCGCGGGGTGGGCCGCGCAAGACGCTCTCCGAGGCAGGCCCGGAGATCCGGGGCGGGGGTGGCGGCAGCGTCCTTTCCCGGCCCCCTCCCCTCGCCGCCCTTACACCTGCCCCAACGGCCCGCAGCTCTCACCTTGTCGCTACTCTCTTCTACTGCCTCAGCCTCCGCCTCCTCCTCCTCCTCCTCCTCCTCCTCGGCGGCCGCCCTCCGCCGCCGCCGCGCCGACATCTCGCCGCGAGAACCCAGCTCTCACCCGGCGGCGATTTGGCGGGGTCGGGTCGGGTCGGGTCGGGTCGGGTCGGGCCGGACCGGGCCGGGTCGCGCCGGACCGGGCCGGGTCGCGCCGGACCGGACCGGACCGGCGAGGAGGCCGCGCCGCGGGGCCCGGCCGCTTTCTCCCTCCCCTTCCCCTTTTCCTCGGAGGAGCTCGGCGCTGTACCCGCCGGGGCCGAGGGGCCGCTTGGCTGGAGGCGCGGCCGGAGCCCAGCGCCCCGGGAGCGGAGCAACGGCCGCGTCCCCGCGCCGCGGGCAGCAGAGGGCGGGGCAGGGGTGCCCAGGTGCGCCCGGAGCCACGCCCCCAGCGCTGGCCTCGCCCCGCCCCGCCCCGGTGCGAGGGGCTGGCGCTGAGGCGCGGGCAGCGGCAGGCTCGGCTCGGCTCGGCTCGGCTCGGCTCGGACCCCTCTGCTTCCCAACGGGAAGAGAAAGTGCAGAAGGGAGAGAGGCTGATGGGGTGGGAAAGGAAATAAAGCATCCGGGACGAAAAGAGCAATGCCATGGAACAGAGACACAAACCCATGTGGAACCAGCCCCCGATGGCGAGGAGTCATCACTGGCACCGCTGATGCTGTTGCACAAGTGCCAGGCTGGACTCTGCAGCAGATGGCAACTGGGAACAGGAGGTGGAGTCTGGAGCTGCATTCTGGAACTCGTGGGTAGAGATCAAACGCAGAGGGGACAGAGTCTCCCTGGGCCACTGGGCAGGGAAGAAGAGGCTTGGTCCCGGTGATCCCTTAGCTTGGTCCTGAAGATGCTCAGACTGGCTACCATTTGATGCCATCCTGGCCCTCGGACCCCGTTCAGAGGACCGTGCTGAAGTGCCTTCTAGTTCCACCACACTACAGGGGGGTGATCAGGAGCTACCTTTGCTTCCCAAAGCCAACCGAATTCCTCTGGCTGCCCTGTTAACCATGCCCATCCCACTCCACTATGTTTGTGTGGCCATGGCACCAGCTGGCTGCCTCAGGGTGTTTGCATAAAGACAATCTAGATGCCACCTTGGCAGCTCACATGCTGGCTTACTGTGTCTGTAATGCAGAGCTGGCACCTCTGGCGTGGCAGCACCTAGCCATGCCTGTTGGCACTTCTGCCATCCCTCTGGTTGTATCACCCAGCTTGATTGTGCGCAGGGAGATGTCCAGGCTGGACCCTGTGATCTTAAGGTCTTGTCCACGATTCTGTTATTCCAGGGTTGATTTTATTTCGTGATGTAGTTTTATTATGCAAACAACATTATTATGATGTCCCTCTAGAGGTATGCTTGGCATGTTTGTGGTGGCACTGCCACACTTCAGGAAGTTCAAGTGAACTGCTGTGAGTGGACACTAATCACGGCGTTGATTAACCAACTCTGAATTTACTGCTGAGAAGGAATGGAATGGAATGGAATGGAATGGAATGGAATGGAATGGAATGTTTGGAAAAGGGCCTTAAGATCACTGTGTCCAACCATAGGCTAGCACCTCCCTGCACACAGCTGTTAGACCATGGCCCTCAGCACCTCATCCAAACATCCTCTGAACGCTTCCGGGGATGGTGACTCTACTGCTGCCCTGAGCAGCCTGTGCCAGTGCCTGATGACCCTTTTGGCAAAGAAATTTTTCCTAATATCCAGCCTTAATCCTCCCCTGGGGCAACTTGAGGCTATTTCCTCTCTTATCACTTGTCCTGGGAGAAGAGGTTGGCTCCCTCCTCACTGCAGCCTCCTTTCAGGTAGTTGTAGAGAACAATGAGGTCTCCCTTCAGCCTCCTCCTCTCCAAACTGAGCAACCCCAGCTCCCTCAGCCATTCCTCACAAGGCTTATGTTCAACACCCCTCACCAGTGCAGCCCTTGCAGTGTTCAGGTGTTCTCCTGCATCTTTGCTCTATCCTCAGCCTGAACAGTCAAGGCTAAAATAACTCACTTAGAGAAGCTCAGAGGGGAAACTGCATTTAGCAGATGGTGTGGTGGAAGAAATAATGATAAGCAGCGAAGGAGGAAAAGGTGAAGCACTCCAAATGCCTCAGTGAGCAAGGTGAGTGCTAGATGAGTCACTGCCTTTGGGGAGTACAAGAGTAAGCAATGAACAACTGGTGACAGTGGGGTGAGGGAATGAGCAATCTTCTGGGCAGGGTTACCAGGAGACAGAGAATTAAAAACAAGGACCGGGCTCTGCCAGGATCAGGCAGAAACCCAGCCCCAGCTTCACTCCTTCTCTCTCCCAGCCAGGTGCTCCTGCTGCTGCCACTCACCCATGGAGTGCTCAGAAAGGAAAGGAGGGCCAGCAAAACAGCAGCAGGGCACTTCAAGTCTCCCCATCCCAGAGGAAAGAGGCCAAGGACTCCCAAAAGGGCTGCAGGGCAGGGGTCTTAAAGAGCAAGCAGAGCATGAGAGCCCTGCCTGTCCCGGTTTGACCCTGGCAGCCAGGGCAGCCCAGTGTGTCTCTGGAGTCCCAGCTGGTCAGACTGGTCAGATGGGAATTTTCCAAGTTCCACCCTGTTATTCAGGTTCCTTTGGAGCAAGTACCCACACTAGCTGGAATGTCACAACGCTTGTCACAACCTGGTGACCCTGTGTGGTTCCACAACCGTGGAGGAGGTGCCTCTGCACACCGAACCAGGAGCACATCAGCTGTTATTATCATCGTCTCTCCTGTCTGGAAGTTCAGCACCTTGATGGGTGAGGCCTCAGAGGTTTTGGTTGCTCTGCCTTGCCTTTGCCTTCTCTTTGTATCCCCACCTGAATTTAGCAGCTCCAAGCTGTCAACAAACAGCCCAGACCTCGGGGGCCTGGCCCAAGATTTTCTGCAGGGCAGGGAAACCCCTAACAAGTCAATGATTTTAGAGGTCTTTTCCAAACAAACTAATTCAATGAGTCTATAGATCACAGAATCATAGAATCAGGCAGGGTTGGAAGGGACCATGAGGATCATCTAGTTCCAACCCCCCTGCCATGGGCAGGGACACTGTACCCTAAATCAGACCCATCTCCCCTGGCTGCCCAAAGTTCAAACACATCCCTTGCTACAATCACACCTTTCCCCTGCCCCTCACTCACTGCCCACAGCAGGCAGATCTCCCTTGCTTGCTCGGCCAGGAGCTGCCTGTACCTGCTGTGTGCCTTGATTTGCGTGCAGAAGGAGGAGTTCTCCTGAGGCAGATACAAAGCTGAAGCCCTGACATTAAAACAGTTATATAAGCTCTGAGATAAAGCACTTATGTAAGCCACATACAACCTCCTGACAAAGAGGCAGCCAGCTAAGGGGCGGCTGCTGCCTCTACTGCCAGCAGAAAGCTGCTTCTTCAGGAGAGAAGCAGAGCAGGGATGCTTTGTTGTTGCTGCAGTGGAAGCAAATGCAAGGAACTTGGTCCTGTCTGCACGGGGGCTGAAGAACAGAGGGCACCCATCTCAAAACACGTGCTGGAAGCGGTGGCACAGCTGGAGAGGTAGCACTGAAGGGGCTCTATCACTGGCAGGATTGGAACAGAAGGTTTTGATGTATTCTTTTTTCAAATGGATTCCCACTGATATGCCAAAAAGTGGGAAAGGTTGGTACCTACTGATCAGCACGGACAGCAGCAGCAGATGATGTCAGCGGCAGCTCAGATAACGCTCACTGTGTGCTCTGTCGTCAAGTGCTGCACTTAATCCTTTTGCCCAACTCAGTTTACCTCTCATCACGACCAAGAGGAGAAGCCCGAGCCAGAAAGCAGCAAGGAAAGCAACCACCCCACAGCCTCCCACCACCCTGAAAGCGTTGCCTCTCCAAAGCACAAGGTGAGCTATTAATATCCTCTGCTCCCCTGGCAAAGCGCAGCGCTGCACCAGCCTGCCTGGCACTACCGCGAGCTGCCTGCCCTGTGGGAGCAGGGCACTGGAGCTCAGGTGCACAGGAGATGCTCAGAGCTGAAACTGCAGGTCAGAAGCTTGTTTTTACACAACCTAGGCACTCTGAGATGAATATTCTTCCAGCTTCAAATGCTCAGCTGCTGGGCAAAAAAAAGAACAGGGACGCTACACTGGAATGTAGGAGTGCATGAGTCAACCAAGAGGCTGCTTCTCCACCTCTGGACAGAACATGAGCTCTGACATTGCCTGGGTTTAACATGGGCCAAAGGCATCAGGGAGCATGAATGCCTGTGTCATACATTAAGCACAGAATCATAGATCACAGAATTGTTTGGGTTGGAAATCATCCAGTCCAATCAGCAACCCAGCACCACCACAGCTACTAAACCATGGCCCCACATGCCATGGCCACACCTTTCTGCAATACCTCCAGGGATGGGGACTCCACCACCTCCCTGGGCAGCCTCTGCCAATCCCTGACCCCTCTTGCAGCAAAGAATTTTTTCCTCATCTCTAACTTAACCCTCCCCTGGCACAATTTCAGGCCAATTTCCTCTCCTCCTATCATCTGAGACTAGGGAGAAGAGCCCAAGCCCACCTGCCTCCAACCTCCTCTGAGGGAGCTGCAGACAGCAATGAGCTCTGCCCTCAGCCTCCTCTTCTCCACACTGCACATCCCCAGCTCCCTCAGCTGCTTCTCCTCAGCCCTCTTCTCCTGACCCATCACCAGCCTTGCTGCCACAAACATCCATGTTTTGGTAACTAAAATCCCCTGGCAGCTCTGAGCTGCTCCTGTGTGTTTAGTTACTGTGGTGTCATCTATTTAGGTCTGCTAGTCTGGCATAAAACCATCATCATCATCCATGCATGGCCTTTGTGCTGGAGGATTATTTGCTTGTCACTTGCACATTTGAACCTTGCAAAACTGGCCACTGGCATGGCAGAAAAAAACAAAACAACCAACCAAACCGGCCTGGTTGTTTCCAGATTGAGTCTGAGGAACACAACCTAGTGGCCACTGTGACAGGTCTGGCTGCAGAAACCTCTGCCCTGGGCAGCTGTCACCTGCTTGGTTCAGGTGTCTGAGTATTGAACATCTACTGAGTGTGGAGGGCAGATTTAAGCTGAAAATAAAGAAGACATTCTTGACAGTGAGGGTGGGAAACAGCTTGCCCAGGGAGGTTGTGGATGCCCTCTCCCTGGAGGTGTTCAAGACCAGGTTGGATGAGTCTTTGATCAAGCTGGGCTGGTGGGAGGTGTCCCTGCCCATGGCAGGGGGTTGGAACTGGATCACAGGATGTTAGGGGTTGAACGGGATCCAAATAGATCATCGAGTCCAACCCCCCTGCCAGAGCAGGACCAAACAATCTAGCTCAGGTCACATAGGGACACATCCAGACAGGCCTTGAAAGGCTCCAGAGAAGGAGACTCCACAGCCTCTCTGGGGAGCCTGTTCCAGTGCTCTGTCACCCTGAATGATCTCGAAGGTCCCTTCCAACCTAACCCCTTCTGTGACTCCAAGATTTTACGACTCTTGATCCTTCCTTCACCATACTCACAGACTCACGAACTGGGTTGGGCTGGAAAGCACCCAAAGACCACCTAGTTCCAGCCCCCCCTAACCTGTGGGATGTATTTTTCCCAAGGCAGGGCTGACACGTGGTGGCTGTTTGGCAAGCTGCTGCTGCTGCTGTTTTCCCCTGAGATGTGAGATTCATTCTTGCACTGACTAGCTGGAGCTGCACCAACATGCCTTGGAGCTGCAGCACTCCCTTCCTGTGCCATTTCACGTCTGCTCTGCTGCACTATCCATGAGGATTCTTTCCTTCAGTGCCAACCTCAGTTCAGAATACTGTCGGCTGCTCCGCACTGCTGGCACAGGGACCTTCTGCAGTGAGCACGGGCATGGAAAATGCCCTGATGAGGAAGCAGACTGGCTGAGGCCAGGGGCTGAGACTTCTGACACCTTTACAGCTCCAGCTGGGCAGGATTAAAAGGACAGTCACTGGGTAGCTTAAAGGGAATGGTGGCACCACACTGACAAAATGCCAGTGGGTCCCAGAGAGAAAAGACCAGCATCAGTAAGTTTGCAGATGATACCACGCTAGGAGCAGGTGTGGAGATGTTGGAGGGCAGGAGAGCCCTGCAGAGGGACCTAGACAGGCTGGATGGGTGGGCAGAGGCCAATGGGATGAGACTGAACAAGGCCAAGTGCAGGGTTCTACACTTTGGCTACAACAACCCCAAGCAGCACTACAGGCTGGGGACAGAGTGGCTGAGAGCAGCCAGGAAGAATGGGATCCGGGGGTACTGGTAGAGAGTAGCTGAAGATGAGGCAGCAGTGTGCCCAGGTGGGCAGCAGAGCCAATGGCATC
>WAAF01013952.1:32924-69541 GCA_013400475.1 Tricholaema leucomelas
CTACCTGAAGGGAGGCTGTAGCCAGGTGGGGTTGGGCTCTTCTGCCAGGCAAGCAGCAACAGAAGAAGGGGACAGAGTCTCAAGTTGTGGCAGGGGAGGTCTAGGCTGGATGTTAGGAGGAAGTTGTTGGCAGAGAGAGTGATTGGCATTGGAATGGGCTGCCCAGGGAGGTGGTGGAGTCGCTGTGCCTGGAGGTGTTCAAGAAAAGCCTGGATGAGGCACTTTGTGCCATGGTCTAGATGACTGGATAGGGCTGGGTGCTAGGTTGGACTGGATGATCTTAGAGGTCTCTTCCAACCTGCTTGATTCTATGATTCTGTGATTCTAAGAGGAGCTGGCTCTGTCCTAAGACAAGTTAAGTTCTAGTCAGGTGGAGGAAAGGAGGCTGATGGCAGACCTGGTTCTCTACAGCTCCCTGAAAGGTCAGAGCTAGGTGGGGGTTAGGGTCCTCCCTAATAACAAATGATAGGAGGAGAAGAGATGGCCTCAAGTTGCACCAGGGGAGGTTTAGCTTGCATATGAGGAGAAACTTCTTCCCTTGAGAAGGGTTCTCAAATACTGGAACAGGTTTCCCAGGGAGGTGGCTGAATGCCCATCCCTGGAGGTGTTTCAAAGAAGCAGAGCTGTGGTGCTGAGGGCCATGGCTAAGCCCTGGCCTTGGCAAAGTTAGAGAATGGTTGGGCTGGGCAAGCTTCAGGGGCTTTTCTGACCAAAATGATTCTGTGATTCCATGTTTCTAAGTCTCATGGAACACAAAACTGACAGAATCAGCTGTCTCCCACCGAATTCAGTCTGCAAGTGTCTGCATCTTGTGCTGCCAGCTGTCTTCATCTGCATGATCTCAGTGAGCTGTACTTCTGCCCAAACCTTTATTTGGTTATTTCAAGTTTCAGGTCTTTCTGGTTCTTTTTGTGTAGCTGGGCAGACCACAAAGCCCTCTGCCAGCTGGGCTCTCAGGGAAGGGCCTTTCCCACCACACCAGCACAAGCAGAATCATAGAATCATAGAATGGTTTAGGTTGGAAGGGACCTCAAGGATCATCCAGCTCCAACCCCCTGCCATAGGCAGAAGCTCCCCTGCATGCCAGACACAAGGCCAAGCCACAATCCCATCAGCAGATACTCTGCCACCTCCTTCTTACACCAAGGCAAAAGCTGTTCTGCAGTGTCAGCAACATCGAGGAGCAGAATGAAGCCCCCACAAGCCAAGAGGAAATGGTCAGTAGCCTACTACACCTTCTGTCCCTCAAGAGGAGATGGTAAGATGGTACTGCTGGCAACCCAGAGTGATATTCCATAAACTGCTGAAAATCAAGGGTGTTGTGCCTGCTCAGGCCTCAGATCAACCTTTCTTATGAGCTGGCAGGTAACAGGGTGGAGAGAGTTCCATGAAGAACAAAGACATAAAACTTCCTGCAAATAGGATGAAAAGGAGGGGAGCAAATCAGTGAGAGCAGTGTAAGCTGTGCTCCAGGCAATCCCCAGGGAACCACAGCATCCTGGAACTCTTTAGGCTGGAAAACACCTTCAAGTTCGTGGAGGGCAACCATTAACCCAACACTGCCAAGGCTGAGCCTAAAGCATAGCCCTCAGCACCACATTTCTGACTCTCAAACACCTCCTGGGATGGGCATTCAGCCACCTCCCTGGGCAGCCTGTGACAGCCTTTGAGAACCCTTTCATGAAGAAGTTTCTTTCAATTTCCTACCTAAACCTCCCCTAGGGCAGCTTAAGGACTTTTCCTCTCCTCCTGTCACTTGTTACTAGGGGAGAAGATCCCAAACCTCACTCTGCTCAGACTTCCTCTCAGGGAGCAGTAGAGAGCAATGAGCTCTGCCCTCAGCCTTCTCTTCTTCACACTGCACACCCCCAGCTCCCTCAGCTGCTCCTCCCCAGCCCTTTTCTCCAGACCCTGCATCCAGGAGGTATCCTGGAGTGTAAAATATGAGAACAGTTCCCAACACATTCCTCGTGCCCTTCCTTGAGATCTTCTCTTCCAGCCTTGCCCCTGGGGAGGCTCGGCCAGGAGAGCCGGGGGGGATAGGGGTTCACTGGGGACTGCTGGAGGGCAGCTTACTTCTGCCGCACCTCTGGATGGGCAGGGGAGGACCAGGACTAAGGAGGACGGACGGGACGGGGAGAACCTCCTCTGGCTCTGCACCAGGGAAGAGCCGGCTGGGGACAGCGCTTCTCGCTAGGTGGAGCTGCCGGAGCGAGCACCGGGAACCAGCCCGCGGCAGCACACAGGCGGTACCGAGACCCATCCCGCCGCGCCGGGACCCCCCGCGGGAGCACAGAGGAGGTACCGGGACCTGGTCCCCCGCGCCGGGACGCCCCCACGGGAGCACACAGGCGGTACCGGGACCCATCCCGCCGCGCCGGGACCCCCCCACGGGAGCACACAGGCGGTACCGAGACCCGGCCCGCCGCGCCGGAGCTACACCGGCTGATCCTGCAACCGGGCCGGAGCACCGCAAACCACCCTGCATCACCGACAACCAGCTCAGAGCACGGGGAAGTGGCCCGCAGGACCGGGAAAGCCCCGGCAGTATCAGGAACACTGGAAGCATTGGCAATCCGACCACAGCACCGACAACCGGCCCGGAGCACCAGGAACATGCCAGACACCGGCAGCACCGGGACCTGACTTGGAGCAGTCAGCAACGACTCCAGCAGTGTGCCCAGGTAGCCAAGAGAGCCAATGGCATCCTGGGCTGGCTCAGGAGCAGTGTGGCCAGCAGGACAAGGGAGGTTCTTCTGCCCCTGTGCTCAGCACTGCTCAGGCCACACCTTGAGTGCTGTGTCCAGCTCTGGGCTCCTCAATTCAAGAGAGATGTTGAGGTGCTGGAAGGTGTTTNTCAAGCAAAGCCTGGATGAGGCACTTTGTGCCATGGTCTAGATGACTGGATAGGGCTGGGTGCTAGGATGGACTGGATGATCTTACGAGGTCTCTTCCAACCTGCTTGGTTCTATGATTCTGTGATTCTAAGAGGAGCTGGCTCTGTCCTAAGACAAGTTAAGTTCTAGTCAGGTGGAGGAAAGGAGGCTGAAAGGGAAACAGCTCCCAGCACTGGGAGCACACTGGGAACGCCACTGGCGGCACCGGGACCTGGCCCACGGCAGCAGGAACGAGCCTGCAGCACCGGGAACTGACTTAGTGCAGGTTATCCCTGCGGACTGCAGGGGAGGTTGGACTGGATGAGCTTTGGGGGGGTCCCTTCCAACCCAGCCCATTCTGTGATCCTCTATAAGGGCTGCAGCCCTGCCAGCCTCTGCCGTGATGCAAAGCGCTGAAATGTGACTTTTTTCTTCTAAAAAAACCACCAATGTCAAAAATCTGCACATCAGGATGGCTGCTGCCGTCCCCCCCCCCCCGCCCCCATTAGCTCATCAATGTAACGATTTCCAGTTCCCTGACACCGGGCCACGCCGGTGCCAACCATTTCTAGGCAGGGATCTCTCTGCTGATGGCCTCAGGGAGCTGCTGGAAGATCGATACAGCTGACGTCCTGCCCTAAGAGTCTGCCTCACAAACCGAAAGAAACCGCAGGAAAGCTCCAGCTGTGCCAATTCAATTTCCATACCTCTTTTCTTTGTGGAAACCAAAGTAAAGCCAGACAGGAGAAACACTGAATTGTTTCAGATTGAAAAGACCTCTGAGAGTCCAACCACCAACCCAGCACCACCGTGGCAAAGAAACCATGGCCACACCTTTCTTCAACACCTTCAGGGATGGAGAATTCACCACCCCCCTGGGTAGTCTCTTCCAATACTTGACCACTCTTGCAACAAAGAAATTTGGGGATTCACCACCCCCCTGGGTAGTCTCTTCCAATCCTTGACCACTCTTGCAGCAAAGAAATTTGGGGATTCACTACCTCTCTGGGCAGTATCTTCCAATCACTGAAAACTACTGCAGCAAAGACATTTTTCCTCATCTCCAACCTAACCCTCTCCTGGCACAATTTCAGGACATTTCCTCTCCTTCTATCACCTGAGACTATGCAGAAGAGCCCAACCCCACCTGACTGCAGCCTCCTCTCAGCAAGCTGTAGAGAGCAATCAGCTCTGCCCTCAGCCTTCTCATCTCCACACTGCACATGCCCAGCTCCCTCAGCTGCTCCTCCCCAGTCCTCTTCTCTAGACCCTTCTCCAGCTTTGTTGCCCTTTTCTGGACCTGCTCCAGCCTCTCAATGTCCTTCTTGAAGCAAGGGGCCCAAAACTGACCCCAGCACTCAAGCTGTGGCCTCCCTGGTGCTGAGTGCAGGGGAGCAATCCCTGCCCTGCTGCTGCTGGCCACACCATTGCTGATCCAGGCCAGGCTGCTGCTGCCCTTCTTGCCCACTGAGAGTTAGCAGAAGTTTTCCAAAGCAGTTCCCTTGCCAGTTTCTGACAGTTCTCACAGTGTTTCCCAAGCCCACCTGCAAATCAAACAGGCCACTGAAAAGCAATCACACTGCAGAGTGAGCTGGGCAGAGGCAGCTGTCACCAGTTGCTCCCATTTCCAACAAAAAGAAGGATCATCTCTATCCCTACCATGAGGACAAAGATGTGGCTGGTTGAAAACACCTTCTCTGAACACCACATCATGTCACAGGCACATCTGTGCCAGCTGCAGCTCTTGGCACACAGAGGAACAGAAAATCAGGGAGGTGCTGAGAAGTCCCTTGGGCACTAAAGGGGATAAATGGAAACCTGGCAGTCAGTGATGGCACATGGCTATGCTAGCAGGGCTTCACAGACAGGATGGCAGCAGGTGCTGGGTGCTCTTGCAGCAGGACCCTGTGGCCATGTTAAATTGATTGATGTCACTTCCCCAGCATGGTGGAACAACCGAGGTGTTGGGCAGGCTTTGGAGGTGTAGGCTGAACAAACTCCAGGTGAGGCTGGTACTGCCGAGAGGGGGGTGAGAGTTGGGAGAAGGGTTGGGAGCAGGACTGAGCTAGGAGAAGCTGTAGATCCTGGAGTGATGGACAGTCTGCTCTTGTAATCTCTCCTTTTGGCTTTCCCCCAGCAGGTGTCAGGCTGGACCAGCAATCACAAACCAAAGGCAGAAGCAACCATGCTCTGCCACCAGATTATTTTCACTGCTCCAGAAAGGAGACAAATATTTTGCCTCCCTTAAGGATACAGAAAGTACTGGAACGTATCATCTAAGGAAAACAAAAGGAATATTGGAATGACAACAGAGGTGACTAAGCAGCAGCCTGCAGCACCCTCCTGCTCCTTGCAGCTGTCTTAAAAAGGCACTGACCAGGTCATGCCTCCATGTCTTTCAGACGTGTCTCACTGCAGTCCCAGCCTCCATCACCAGTCATTCTGAGTACAGCCCAGTGCAGGTGGAGACAGGACTTCAGGCAGGGTGTGGGAATCACAGCACTAGCCAGCACCATGCCTTCATGGCTAAGGACTCCTGCAGTGAATGAAGGATATGGCCAGCAGCAGGTCAAGGGAGTTCTACTTCCCTTCTGCTCTGCCCTAGCAAGGCCACAGCTGGAGTACTGACTCCAGTTCTGGGCTCCCTAGCTCAGGAGATGCAGGAGGTTTACAAGGATGCTGAGGGGCCTGGGGCACCTCACCTGTGGTGAGGAAAGGCTGAAAGGCCTGGGGCTATTTAGCCTGGAGAAGAGGAGCCCCAGATGGGACCTTCTCAATGTTCCACAAGAGCTGAAGGGTGGGTCAGACCTCTTTCAGTACTGCTCAGTGACAGGACAAGGGGCAGTGGGCACGAACTGGAACCCAGAAGGTTTCACTTAAATAGAAGGAAAAATTCTTTCGGTGTGAGGGTGCTGGAGACCTGGAGCAGGCTGCTCAGAAAGGTTGTGGAGTCTCCTTCTCTGCAGAAATTCCAAACCTGCCCTGAATATTGCAATCCTGGACAACCTGCTCCATGTGACCCTGCTTTATCAGGGGTGCTGGACTAGATAGCTTCTGGAGGTCACTTTCAACCCCATCATACTGTGATTAGAGCAGCAAAATGGCATGAGCATGTCCTCAGAAATGACTGGAAGGAAGGGAATGAGGTAAAGCAGAATTCTCAGCATCCACTGGCAGCTGGAGAGGTGAAGCTGTTACCCACAGAAACTATTCTGTGTGGTCAGATCACAAAGTGGTATCAGTGCCAGGCTGGCATCTCCAGTACGTCTCCCAGCGAGAACTGGGAGTGTTTCATGGCCTTGCCCCTCTGAGGGGCCCCTCTGAAGATGGTCTTCTGGAGGCATTTGCCTCTAGATGCATCTGAAAGTTGGGTTTGCAGGGAAGTTATAACCTGGTGGGGTTGCCCGTGAAGTAAAGCCTCTGTCTTTGGCTGTCACCAGAGCTCTGCAGGCAGACAGCCTGGGACAAAAAGAACTGGAAACCAGGTAAGACACATCCAAAAGCCTGGCTCCTGACAACTTCTCTGGCCGTTTTTGCCTGGGTTTATCACCTAGAAAGAGAGGACAGAGAGGGTGGCATTTCCTGTGTGGAATTTTAATGCTGATTTTATGATATTTTAGTGTATTATTGGCCTGTGATTTTGTAGTCTTACAAGAAATTTCCGTTTCCACCTCTCCATTAAATGTCTGATTCATTTTCTTGGCTCGTGGCAATGCCTCACAGCTACATCACTAAAGAATCAGTGCTCTGCATTAGATAAATATAAGACTGAGCCTGATTAACCTATTAACTATTTTTAATTAGCTTTTACTGTTCTTCAGCTATTCCATGGTTGGGAGGAAGCAGAAAGAGAGACTGCTGGTTCTATAGAGTTGTATAGAGCTAAGCATATGGGCTGAGATTATTCATCACCGTTGGCAGCAGCTCTGCTGGAGGGAATCTTGCAACAACATCACAATTTCCCTGCTAGACTGAATGCCATAATGGACACATTTGTGGTGTGACTTATGGGCAAGATAGAAAAATATTAAATCTTTATAGCGTTTTTATGGTCTGTCTTCCTTTTTGGTAATCAGATCTTGATGAAGAGTTGGAATAAGCAACCAGAAGAGCATTAGACTTTTCTGGCTGGGTTCCTTTCCACCACGTAGGGCAGGCAACAAACGGATACAGTGGCTTTGTGGTGCTGCTGCAACAAAAAAGGTGCCTCTCTATGTCTCCACCACTTCAAGCATGTAACCAGCAGCTTGTCCGCAATGAGGAACATGGGGGGGATGGCAAGGGACTGCTCGATTTAGCTCAGACAAACTCCTCTCCTGCTCACGATAGCTTCCAGAGGCAGCAGCTGGCCAAGGTGGAGTCCCTGGCATCTGCGTGCACTGCTGGAGGGCTGAAATTGCTCCGGGCGGGGCGGAATCATGCCTCCCTTAGAGGCAGCATCCCGGGCACAGCTGGACTCCACAGGTGGCACAGTGTGGCAAGCTGCAGTTGGAGTTCCCCGTCCCATCAGCTGGGAGAATACCTAACCCTGCTCTGCCAAAGCACTTTAAACCTTTCCATCTTAGGTGTGCTCATCGTTTGGGTTTTCTTCCTTTCAGACACGGTGGGATCACTGCAGCTGCCGCGAATTTCGGACACGCAGCTGCTCAGCGCTCACACTTTCTACACCTCCATCGAGCAAACAGATAACGACAGCTTTTCCTGACAATTTTCCTTCTGTGTACCTCTTGACTCAGATCACCACTTCCTCTCTGTGTGCCTGGGGTCTCCATCACACCTCCCCCGCCCCCACCCCCCCACCCTCCAGCCCTTGGTCCCTCGCTGCTGGGGATCTTCCCGCACCCCCTGCCCCTTTGGCTGCTAGCTTCTCTCCACTTCCATCCCTCTGAGTCCCTCAGCAGCTACTCACTCTTGTGTTACTTCACTTAGTGGCTGCTTTATTTAAACCAAGGCAGTGGAAGCGCTTGTGATGAGACCTGGTGAAGAGCAGATAGCTGGGAATTACGGAGCAGCCCCCGGGCAAAGCGGCCCCCGGTCGCTGCTCGCCTCCGCTCGAGAAGCGGCTTGGCTGAAGCGTTTGGGGGCTTTGAGGTTTCTTCACCACGGTGGTGAAGTTTGGACAGGGGTGGGTTTGACTCCCGTTGCTGTCTCGGGTGCTCCCCACCTCGCTGCTCAGCTGCGGAGTGGCCTTGGCACAACCCCCGGCTGCGGTAGAACTTCGCCTGCCTGCAGCTGTATGTAGGGAAAAGAGAAGCTGGATGTGGAAAAGGAGCCAAATAGCCCAGTTTAAAAACGTTTCTCTGTGATAGTTGTGGAAGACAAAGAAAGAAGGGGATGCCGATGGCTGCTCTGGAATCCAAACTCTCTCTCAAATACCTGGAATGTTATTTTTAGGGATGAAGTTACGATCTCGAAATGATAGCTCCTGTTCCAGCTGTTCAATTCCACCAGGTCTGGTGCTAACCCTTCCGTACAGAACGGAGGGAGGAGAAGTTTGTGCGGGAGCGAATGTTTGATTTTGCCTTCCCCGGGGATGCTGGGCGCTGAGCACCCGTTCTACCGGGAAGGCAGAGCGGAGCCAGCAGGACGGCCGGTGCCGGCGAGACGGAAAGGGACAAAGCACGGCACTGGCCCCGCCGGCTGCCCGCAGCAGCTCCCAGCGGGCCCCGGCAGGACCGGTCTGAAGAAGCAGGCGAAGGGCAGCCGCATCCATCTCTGTGGGCTCAGGCCCTGGTTCCTCCGGTTCCGCCACTTCACTGTCACCGCTGTCGGTGGCCACCCCTGGAAAAGGCTCCTCGAGGCGCTTCGAGGAGGAAAGCGGCGGGTCCGGGGCGGAGAGGGAAGCCCCTGCCCTTCCCCGCCCAAGACACACCGGCACAGGCCTCAGTCCCCGGACCGGTTAAGGAGGAGAGGCAACTCCTCCGGGTGCTGGTCACGCAGCCTCTACAACCCCAAACTCGTGTTATATTTCCTCCCCACAGTTAAAACGCGGAGGGGGTCACTCGTAGAAGCAGCCCTCCACCATCCTCCCTACCGCTGCTGAGCCAGCCGAGCTGCGGCGCCACCGGCGGGTTTGGACCCGCGGTGCGAGGCTGGTCACTGGCTCCAGTGAAACCGGCAGGAAAGAGTTTCGGGAGAGGGGGGTGTGTGTTAGCTTAAGCAAAATTTAGATTATATATGTATTAATAAATATTTAAAAGGCAAAACCAGCCCTGGAGATTTGAACACCAGCGTCTTGGGTGCCAGTGCAAAAGTTCCAGCAAAGAGAGACGCTGCTTTATGTGACCTTCCTCCAAATCTGAGGGTTTTTACTGCTTTGTGAATGAAATCAAAACTATTTCGAGCAACGGGGGGGCTGCCTAGAAATAGAAGGAAGCACCGTCCGAGTTCGACGATCGACGCGCTTCTGTTTTATCTAAGATCTGTAACGACAAAAAGTAAATAAAATGGAAATTCCACTCCCACACCTTTTTTTTTTTTCCCCACGCAGGAGGAAATGGAGCTTCCCGCAGGCATGGACAGCGCAGGGTATAAGTTGTGCGGGGTTGATTTTGCAGCGCCTTTCCCTCCGTGGAACGCTCCACAGGGGATTTTTTTTTGCCTTCCAGCCCCAGGCGATGAGAAGCGCCGGGAGCAGCCCGAGACGCTGAGGACAAGACTTGAGGGGGCTCGTTACGGCGGGACGGGGAGGTGCAACACCGCACAGCGGCCGGAGATCGGCGGGGTGAAGGCGCTGAGAGCACCCACTCGGGTCCAGAACCGTGCAAGGAGGCCGTGCTGGGCCGTGCCGTGCCGTCTGTCACCGGCTCGTTGCGGGGCCGGAGTAGGCACGAGCAGGACGTGAGCGGCTCTGCTCCCTGGAGTCGTTCACGGAGCACGGAGAGATATGGAGGGAGACAGAAAAGGGAAAGGGAGAAGGGAAGAAATCAAGAATAAACAGAAAAGAGAGTGAATGGGGGTTGTGAACAGAGAAACAAGAGAAAGAAAGGAGGAAAGAGGGAAAAAAATATAAAATGAAAGAAAAAAAGAAAGGGGAAAAAATAAAGGGGAAAAAAGAAAAGGAAAGAAAAGGGAAAAAAAGAAAAGGGGAAAAAAGGAAGAAGGAGAAAGTAAGAAGGAGAACGGAATGGAGAAAGGAAAAAGGAATAAGGAAAAGGGAAAGAGAAAGAGAAAGAAGAAAAAGAAAAAAAAAAAGCACAAAATAATAGCAAGAAGAGGACAAAAGGAGAGAAAAATTGCAAAGTAAAAACGAAAGAGGGAAGGAAAGGAAAGGAAAGGAAAGGAAAGGAAAGGAAAGGAAAGGAAAGGAAAGGAAAGGAAAAACGAAGGAAAAAATGAAAAAGGAATGGAAAAGGGAAAAGAAAAACGAGAGGAAAATGGAAAGGAAAAAGGGAAAGGGGGAGAGAAAAGGAAGCGGGGGAATGGAAAAAATAATGAGAAAGGATAGAGGAAGGAAAATAAATAGAAAAGAAGGGAAAGAGGCAAAGAAGAGGAAAAAAGAAGGAGAAAAGGAAAATTTAAAATGAACGGGAAAATTGGAAAGGAATAGTCAGGGGAAATGGAAAAGGAAAAAAAGAAACTTTTTAAAGGGTAAGAAAAAGGAGAGGGAAAGACAAGGAAAGAGGGAAAGGAAAAAAGAAAAGGAGATGTAAAAGCAGAGGGGAAAGGAGACGCAAAGGAGAGGCGAGAAGAGGCAAGAGAGAGGCAGCGACGGGAGCGGGGCCGGGCCGAAGTTGGCGGTGGGGCGGGCGCGGCACGGGTGGGCAGGACCGGCCGCCGCCCCGCCCCCGGCCGCCGCCGCCGCCGGCGCGCCCGCTGCCTGCCGTGCCCCCGCTAAAGGAGGTGGGGAGCGGGGCGGCCCGGCAGTGCTCCCAGAGCCGCGCCCGCAGCCGGCCAGCGGGGCAGCACCGCCGGGAGGGATGCAGGGCGGCGCGGAGAGGGCAGAGGCGGCCCCCGCGCCGCTGTGAGAGAGAGGACACATCTCTCCGTGTGTCCCCGCCGGCCTGTGCCTCGCTCACGGCAGCAGGCATCGCCGCTCGGCTTATCCACTCCGGCGGCGGCCGCCCAAGCACAGCCCTGATGCTCGGCGGGGCGGCGGGGCCGCCGCTCGGGCGCTCGGCTCCCCGTTAGAAGGCGGTGGCTCCCGCGGGCTGGATGCGTGGCAGCGGTACGGGAAGTACCCCCGGGCCGGCCCCGGCCGCTGGGGCCCCGCGGTGCTAGGGGCCGTCTGGGCTCCCCGGGCCGGCCCGGCGGCGGAGCGGGGATGCTGGCGCTGGGGCAGATGGACGGCGCGCCCCGGCAGGGAGCCTTCCTGCTGGGCAGCCCGCCGCTGGCCGCCCTGCACAGCATGGCCGAGATGAAGGCACCGCTCTACCCCGCGTACTCTCTGCCCGCCGGGCCCGCCTCCTCCTCCTCCGCGTCCGCCTCGCCCGCCTCCGCCTCGCCCTCGCCGCCGCTCGGTTCTCCGGGCCTCAAGGCGCCCACCGCCGCTGCCTCCTCCTCCTCTTCTTCCTCCGGCACGGGCGGGCTCTCGGCGGTGGGCTCGGCCCCGCCACAGCTTTCGGCAGCCACCCCGCACGGCATCAACGACATTCTCAGCCGGCCCTCCATGCCCTTGCCCGGGGCCGCACTCGCCTCCGCCTCGTCCTCCGCCTCCTCGGCGGCCCCCACGGGCCTGCTGGCCGGGCTGCCCCGCTTCGGCAGTCTCAGCCCCCCGCCGCCTCCGCCTCCTGCCCTCTACTTCAGCCCCGGGGCTGCCGCCGCTGCCGCCGCTGTGGCCGCCGGGCGCTACCCGAAGCCGCTGGCCGAGCTGCCCGGCCGAACGCCCATCTTCTGGCCGGGCGTGATGCAGAGCCCACCCTGGAGGGATGCTCGCCTCGCCTGTGCCCCCCGTGAGTACTCAGCGCCGACGGGTAGACGGTGGGAAGTGGGACCCGAGAGCCCCGCCGGGAATCCGCTCCCGGTGCTGGGGGAGCTCTCACATGCGGGCACCTCGGCGAGACCCTCCCGGGACCCTCCACGGCCGCACTCGGTCGTGGGCGAAGGGGATCGGTTTTGCTTCGTTTTATTTTGTTCTCGTTTGTTAAGTCTGCGTTGTACCCCCACCCCACTACCCCCATTTTTGCGGTGTAAAATTGTAGTTGTTACTGGGGAAAAGCGGAGCCTTGTCGAGGGCAGGCGGCTGCGCTGCTTTTCCAGTCCTCCCCAGGGACTCTCGGGGGTCGGAGCCGGTTTTAGGGGTGCGCACAAACTTTCCCCGGGCGGGACTTGCCCCCACTGTCTGTTTGCGCTGTCTGCAGCGATTCTCGCAAACGATATCGTTTGCCCGCTCCGACTTCTCCACCTCTAAAGAAGGTAAAAAGATACCCAGAGGGAGCCGGCACCGCCGCCTTTTCGTCACAAACACCACCATCACCACCCTCCGCCCCAGCTCCCGGGATTGATCCCCCTAGTTCCCCGGGACCACTTGAGAGCGAGGCGCTTTCCCAGATCTCGGTAGATTAACGTGTCCGTGCCTTCCCTTTCTCTCCCCCTCACCGCCAGATCAAGGCTCAATTTTGCTGGATAAAGACGGAAAAAGAAAACATACCAGACCCACTTTTTCTGGCCAGCAGATTTTCGCTCTGGAAAAGACTTTCGAGCAGACGAAATACTTGGCGGGCCCGGAGCGAGCCCGGTTGGCTTATTCGTTGGGGATGACCGAGAGCCAGGTCAAGGTGAGAAGCAGCAGCTCCCGTACCGACGGCTGCGGGCCTGCGGACCGCAAAACCCCCTTCTCGGAACCGGGGAACCAAAGGGACCCGCCGCCGCCGGAATTGCCGAGCCCGCGGGTACAAGGCTCGGGCTTCCCCGGTAGCAATTCACCGCTTGTTGCCGTATTGGTGGGGCTGGGGAGGTGGGGGCTTTAAAGTCAATCTGATGTAAAAAACAAAGCCAGGTCGGACTGGGAAGCCGCTGCCTTTCCATCCCCGGGATAAAGGGGAAATATTTTCCCTGGGAAAGCTCGGAGAGGATGTTATGGGGAGATTCAGGGTGGAGCATCTCTGTCCTGAGCCCTCCCCCCCCCCCCTCAAGAAACCCCAACCCAACTATAACAAAACCACCACTACCAACAACCTCCTGGTCGACTCATCCCCGGTCTGTCAGGCAAGGACCTCGCCCCACAATCCGCACTGTCCCGCTCCAAAGTCTCCGTTGCAATTAAAACTCCGAGCTACGAGCAAAGCGCAGGAGAAAGGGGCTGGGAGAGAGGGCTAAACCCAACCCTCACCCTCCGACCCCGGGGAGGCGTTTGCTCCAGGGCAGCGGGGACGCGAGGCGAGCTCGGCCAGGATCGTCTCTCGATAGTACTTCGGCTTTCAGGCTGATCCTCTTCTGTCGCCGCAAATACATCCCGGCGGCTGCGAATGCAACTGCCGCTGCAATCAAAATACCTCCCCCCGCCCCAGTCAGCGCCCGGCTAGGGAGTAAACGCATCTGGAGAGGGGTTCATCCCCAGATACGTGTTGCTCACCCTCCCCCCCCTTCCCCAGATCCCGGGCAAGAGTGCAGAGAGAGCCTCAAGCCTACTGCGGACCTCGGAAGGGGCTGGAGTGAGTGGCCGGTGCTGCGGGGAGCGCGGTGTCCCGGGGCTCGGCAGCTTTTCGTTGCCGGGGGTGAGGGGGAATGATCTGATGGCCGAAGGGGGGAAAAATAAGGATGTTATTGCCGGGGGTGGAATGGTCCGATGGCCGAGCTGGGGGGAAGTGATCTGATAGCTGCGGGGAGAAATGGGCTGATGACCAGCGGAACGGGAATCGGTGCGACACGCCCGGGGACCGAGGGCAGCGGGGAGGGTAGTCCTTTGCCATGGTTAGTGACAACTGTCGTCGGGGACAGGTCTGGTTCCAGAACCGACGGACCAAGTGGCGGAAGAAACACGCGGCGGAGATGGCGACGGCCAAGAAGAAGCAGGATTCGGAAACGGAACGTCTGAAAGGAGCCTCAGAGAACGAGGAGGAGGATGACGACTACAACAAACCCCTGGACCCCAACTCGGACGACGAGAAGATCACGCAGCTGCTGAAGAAACACAAGCCGGGGAGCAGCGGGTTGCTGCTGCACCCCCCCGAGGGGGAGACTTCCGCCTAGCCCCCCGCACCCCTCCCACATCGCCGCCGCTTTCGGAGATGTACAGATCTATTTTTGTAGACTCTACGCGCCCGGGAGGAAGAGGAGGAGAAGCCGGAGGGGAAGCAGAGAGGACTGCGGTGGAGGGGGCGAGCCCGTCTCCCCTCTGGCTCCCAGTGTTGGTTGTAGGAGAGCGGTGGGGGCTACCCCGGTGACAGCTCCCTCCCTCTCCTCATCTCTCCCCGGTGGCCCCGGGTCCCGCTCCCGGTGTTGCGGCGGCCGCTCTTTGTAAATAAACCGTGAGTCACCGCGACCGTAGGCGTTCTTTACTGTGAATATTTAAAATGTAAAATACCTTCTTTTTTTTGTACAGCGGGGTCCGCCGCGCTTCTCCCCCTCCCCTCCCCACCCTCCTCGGTCCCAGGCCCATCCCGCTCCCCTCCGGGAGCCCCAAACCGGGCAGCAACGAGAAAACACCACCCCAGTGGCCCAAACAGCAGCGGTCCCGTGTGCTATTTATTCGTATATTTTGAAACACGTCGTGCAAAAGGGGGAGGGGGAGTGGGGTGGGGGAGGAGGGAACAGAGAGAGTTTGAGTCACTTACACCCCCGCAAAAATTAACCTCGGGTTGACGGAGTAAGCTGGTGGGAATTGTCACAACCACTTCGAGTCAGAATATAAGAACCCAAAAAAAACCCTCCACCACCCCCAACATTTAATGGCTCTGATTTAAAGTGTGTTTTTCTTGTTTGTATCATACGGAATAGTAGAGAATGTAAATGGTTTCCTTTTGTTTTTCTTTTAAGGGGGAAAAAAAAAAAAGGCTAATAGCGATGATCTATCGTGATATAGCATCTTAACATTTATTAATTTATATTGAAATAATAATAATAATAAAAAATTCGGTTTGTAAAGAAAGAGAGAGAGGGGAAAAAAAGCCCTTTGCGAGTCCAGTGAAATGTAATGCACTTTCTGTTTAAAAAAAAAAAAAAAAAGGAAAAGGAGGAAAAAAGAAAGAAAGGAAGAAAAAAAAACCCACGATAAATCAATTAAACCAGTTTAAAAACGTCTGCTGCCTTCACTTAAAAGGGGATAGATAACCTGATCGCGTTAGAGATTAAATAAAGACTCCAGGGTACAGGAGGAAGGGGAAGGAAAAAGGAGGAGAGATAATTTTCAGTATCTTTTGTTCAATCTCTCTTTTTTTTTTGTGGTGGTTTTGTGTGTGTGGTGGTTTAGGGTCGGGGGGGGTTTTAATCCTTCTCTTTTTGGTCGGTTGGTTTTGGTGGTTTGAGGGAGGGTTAATTTTGTGTGTGTGGTGATTTAGGGTCGGGTTTTTTTATCCTTCCTTTTTTGGTCGGTTGGTTTTGGTGGTTTGAAGGAGGGGAATTTTGTGCGTGTGTGGTGATTTAGGGTCGGGTTTTTATCCTTCCTTTTTTGGTCGGTTGGTTGTGGTGGTTTGGGGGGGGGGGTAATTTTGTGTGTGTGTGGTGATTTAGGGTCGGGTTTTTATCCTTCCTTTTTTGGTCGGTTGGTTGTGGTGGTTTGGGGGGGGGGGTAATTTTGTGTGTGTGTGGTGATTTAGGGTCGGGTTTTTATCCTTCCTTTTTTGGTCGGTTGGTTGTGGTGGTTTGGGGGGGGGGGTAATTTTGTGTGTGTGTGGTGATTTAGGGTCGGGATTTTTTCCTTCTCTTTTTGGTCTGTTGATTTTGGTGGTTGGGGGGGGTCGGTAACTTTGTGTGGGTGTGGTGATTTGGGGAGGTTTTTTTTTTCCCTTCTCTTTTTGGGCTGTTGATTTTGGTGATTTGGGGCGGGGGGGGGGTAATTTTGTGCGTGTGGTGACTTAGGTTCGGGATTATTTTTTCCTTCTCTTTTTGGTCGGTTGGTTTTGGTGGTTTGGGGGGTGTTAATTTTATGGTTGGTTAAAGTTTTGGGGTGATTTGGGTTTGGTTTTTTTTTTTGGTGTGTGTGATTAAGGTTTTTTCCTTTGGTTGGGGGGGGTTTGTTGTTTTGTTTTCTTTGAGTTTGGTTCGGTTTCGCTTTTTGCTTTTGTCTGGATGGGTTTTGGGGGGGTTTATTGGGAAGGTTTTTATTTGTTTGAGGGGTTTGCCCGGGTTGGTTCTTTTTGGCATGTTTTTTTGTTGTTGGTTTGGGGCTTTTTTTTTGTTGTTGTTGGTTTTGGTCGGTTGACCTTTTAAGATTTTGTTTTGCACTATTGTTTGGGCTGTTGGGTTTGAGGTTTTTTTTTTTCTTGGTGAGGAGTTGTTGTTTCTTTCTTTCTCTTAACGCTGGAATTTATCCACTTTATTGTGGGGGCTGCAGAAAGGCACAAAAATAAACCCGAGGGGCTTGGGGACAGAATCCTCTGGGTTGAGGACAGAGCTTCCCCGGAGCTTTTGGTTTCAACCTAAATTAAGCTAAATTAACTTTTTTTAAGCGGCGGGCAACGCAAGTTGCTATCGAGGGCAGAGTGATGCCATTATTATGGGATAGAAACTGCTTTCCGAGAAGAAAACGGCGACTAAAATAGGAACCCTGCTGAAGGTCCAGAGTAAATATTTAGAACCAATACCGAAACAACCGCTTTGAATTGAAACTCATTCTCTAGACGCGATCATTTCCATATCTAAACAGACCAGAAACAATTGCTTTTTTGCGCTTTTTTTCCCCCCTCTCTTTTCTTCCCTTCTCCTACTGCTGCAGCAGAGCAAATAAAGGGTTGACACAAGAGAGAAAAGAGGCAGCTCTTCCGGAGGGAAAAAGAAAAAAAATGAAAGAAATTAACTTCCCCCCCCAATATGTAAATAATTTTCTATATGAGGAAAAGGAAGAAGGAGAGAAAAAAAGTGAAGTAAGGTTTTTGTGTCGCTTTCGGTTTAGTGAGCGGCGGGATCAGGAGGAGCAGCGCTGCTGCCCGGGGTCCTCCTGCTAAGGGATGCTGGGGGGAGGGGGGGAGCTTCCCATCACCCACAGACACGCCCCTCTCACTCGTCTCCCGCGCCCTCCCCTCTCCCTCTCCCCCCCCCCCCAAGAAAAAAACACCCAAAATCTTTCCCGGCGCATTACAAGAGCAGGAAAGGAAAGGCCAAGCTGTTCCCAGGCTGCCCACCCAACCCTGCCCGCTCTCGCAGTTACGATTCCCCCGCAGGTTTTGAGTGAGTGGGGGGAAAGAACTGGAGAACTGGAAACACAGCGGGGACCGGCCCGCCGCGGAGAGCAACGGCCGCGGCTGGCTGGAGAGTGGCCGGTGGCAGTGGAGCTAGCCCGGGGTGTCCCCTCAGGGCTGGGGACACCTTCCCACCCGCAGCATCTTCCAGCGGCGTCCGGCTGGGACGTCACCAGCTCCCCTCCGGCAGGTACCAGGACACCGGCTCCAAAGTCTGCAGTGTGTCCCGGGCTGCCAGGAGCGCCTCCCGTCCCCTTTTCCAGTTGACTGCAGCACCGACTGAGGGAGGCTTTCCAGTTAATTGACTTCTGCACAGAGACCCAGCTGGCCACCAGTTGAAGTTGGCACAGTCAAAGTGGAATAGCGGGGAGGTGGAGCGGGGCGGGGGGAGGAAAAAAAGCCAGCTCTGATCGCTTGGTTAGACCGGTTTTGTCTGGGGCGCCGGAGAAAAGAGCAGGTCATTCACATGAGCTCACTGACAACCCCCCCTCCCCCTCTTTTTGGGGCAGGTTTTGGAAAGCAAAGCCGGCTCTGCTTTCTCTCCACCTCCCTCCTCCAGGAGAGAGCTTTTTTGGGAGAGAGATCCAACAACTAAACCACGGGATCGTTGCCACGGACCAACAATTAGGAGACGAAATGTCAGCGGGTTTCCACGGGGGCGTGAAGCCCTCCCCCTCTCTCCCCCACCACTTCGTGCGTGATGGCCCGGCCGAGATCAGCCGCGGTTTTGACACGCAGGAGTTTGTTGCATCATGGTATCAACTCGGGGACAACGACATTAAGCAAGCAGAGCACAGCCGTGTCACCGGAGACATGGGGGGCCATCGCAGACACTTCCTCGTCGTCCTCCCTGCCCCCTCCCGCCCCCCCCACCTCCCCGGCAACACCAAACCTCCACGAGGATTAAGCGGCCGCTCACACGCGTGGGAGCGGCGGGAGGCGGCGGTGCAGCCGCTTAGCAAAGCGGGAGGTCCTCGGCTAAGCACGGCGGACTGCCCCCACCCCATCAAACAACTCGTGGCTTCTCTCTCCCTCCTCCCCCCCGCCCCGTCTGTAATAGAACTCTTGGGTTTAAACCCTGCTCACCGCCGCCTGCCTGTGATGGATTTCGCGGCTCAGGGGAAGTAAAAGAGGCTGGTTTGAGAGTTTGTCCTGTCCCGGCCCCCTTCATGCGCCTTCTCCTACGGAAGAAATGCCTGGCGGTGCAATTCCAGGGCACCGAACTCATCCTCCCTGCCTTTCCACCGCTGCTGTTTTGCCCCGTTAATTCCCAACGGGAACACCCCGAGGTCTCTCTGAAGCCTCAGCGAGCACCACTGGGGCTGGGGGAGGAAACCTTTTGGCTTTTCCCTGAAGAAACGCACCCGCTCTGCACCCCGCCCGTGGCACCGGGGAGCTTCGTGGAGGGCTGGAGTGGGGAGGAACGGGAAGGGAAAAAAGTGAGCTTGAGGAGCGGCCCCGCCGCTCCTACCCTGCTGCTGCTAGCGGGCGACACGCATATGGATGCGGGAATTACGGATGCGCAGCATATGGATGTGGGCAGGATCGGCACTGCCGTGCCACAGACCTCTGGTGCTGGATTCGTCTCGGGGGATGAGAATTACAGGAGGGATCCCACGGCGGGGCTGAGGAGAAAGGAAGGGGTAACGAAAGAGGATGTTCAGGATGGCGGTGTGTGCGTGGCCCAGTCTGTATGCCACGGTCACCCGGCCCTCGAGAGGCCTCACACCAGCGTTGTTACAGGCCTGATTCACCCCAGAGCTCCCAGCGCAGGCAGCAGGCTGGAAATGCCCGGCCCTTACCACAGGGGTGCCCGGTCCCCCTGCCAGAGGGATGCCTGGACCCACAATGCGGGGACCACTGCAGCGAGACAATCTCTCCAGTGCCTTCGATGAGCTCCTGAAATCCCTTCATCACTGTCCAGCAATGCTAATTTGTAAGGCTTCCCATATCAAGCACACGACGTTTTCGCTGCCCCCCTCTGCTTTTTCGCCGTCGGATCGCTCGGTGGAAGACTTTCGTTACATCCGTGCCAGCCACCTTGGGGCTTCGCTTTTGGCACCTCCTCCCTCGGGACACAAGTCATTCATCACCCCAGAAAGCCCAGGGCTTAAAGAGCGAGTCGTGAGCTTTCTCCCCAACCTCTCCCGAGCTCCTTTCCCGTATAGAAACTTCTAGGAGGGAGAGACCCGCTCCTGAAGAGTGCTCCCAGGTTCCGAGCCGGCGTGGCTGTCCGCAAATTAATAAAGATGAACTGCTCCTTTCTAATTGCAGCTCCTCCTTTACCTTCTGCACCGATGAGTATTTTCCCAGAGACACAGGTTTGTTTTTTTTTTTGGCAGCTTTTATCAGCTGTCATCCAACAGCGGTTACAAGTCTCTGGGAGGGAAGCAAACATCTGCTCGGGCACCCCGCATCCCGTCCCTCGCACCCCGCATCCCGCCAAGCGCCCGGCAATAGCTTCACGCTCCAGCAGACATGATTTAAAGGAATAAAATTGTTTGTATCACAACAACCCGGCCAGGCAGAACCGTGGTTTTTCACACACACACCCCCGCACCCTGCGTGCCCAGCCTACCCCCAGAGATGCCCGAATTGCGGGGTCGGCGGGCTGCGGGCAGCGGCTGGCGCTGTCCCTGTGGCAATAAGCCGTTGTCGCGCACCCGAGTGCATCCCTGTAATAACGTCCTCGATCATTTATTAAAAGTCGTGTCAAGCCAGCCCATATAATTCATCTTTATGCAAATACATCAATGTCAAACCATTAGTGTATTGCTCCGCTTTTTTATTAAAGTGCATTCTTTTTAATTCAGCCCGGTAAAATACGAGCCCTATTGCTCAAGAATTATAGCAACTATTAGAGTAACATATGGGCAACGTGCACTCAGAAAATAAAAACCAACAGATAAAGTGGCAGGGTCACAACGGGGAGCAAACACTTAACAAAATGGCAACGGGGTAATAGATTTTCCTCCCTCGCCCCCAGCGCTGGGGTATCAAGAGAAGACTGTTCGTGGGATTGTAGGGTGGCTCTACCCTTTGCCCGGAGTCTGGAGCCAGTCCCATTCGATCCCGGTCCCCAAAGCCATCCTCATCCAGTCTCGGTTCCCGCAGACATTCCCTACTCGATCCGGGAGCCTGGAGCCATCCCCACCCGATCCCCGGTTCCCAGAACCATCCCCTCCCTGTTCCGGAACCATCACCACGCGATTCCAATCCCCGAAGCCTGCAGCCATCCCTATCCGTTTCCCTACGCTTTCCCGCATCCGTGCCCCACCGACACGCACCTCCGCGCCCCATACCACCACCACCACCACCACCCCCCCAAAAAAAAGAAGCGCTATCCCCAATTTAATGAGAGAGTTACCCACACCCTCATCACCCCAGCATGGTAATTGAGCAGATCTATTAACTTGTTACACTAGATTTGTTTAAAGAGACTATTACACAGTCATTTAATCAATTTGTTACACTGGAGGTCCTGACTTATGAGACACTTGCCGTATGATTCCTTAATGACTGAATTAATTTGTTTTAATAAAACCCAACATTGTGTACAAGATCGCATTTGGAGAAATGGAATTTCTGTTCTCTTTCTGGAGGAAGGAGGGAAAACAGTTCAACGCTTCACCTGATTAGGTCTTTTTTTGGTGCGCTGGGGTTTTTCCCCCCCCACACCTCTATGGTTTATCAAAGTCGGGGGTTGCCGTCATAAGCTGCATGTATGGGGGTATTTTTCTTCTTTATAGCGTCATTAATTTAATATGGATCATTAGTTCTTTATACACATGCATGTTCTGACAAATGTCCCCGATGAATAATGCACCTCCCGTCTGTTTGGGCTCAAATGCATCACGCCGTAAACAGAAACGGCCGCGAGAAGGAAAGAATAACCGAAAATAATAGCAACGATTAATATCCCAATTCCTCCTCTCTCCCTTAAAGTCGGTTTTAGAGCGGGGGAGAGACGGAGATTCCCCCCCCACTCCTCACCCCTGCGCCCCGTCCCGCTGCCTCCCCGTGCATCCAACTGCGCCTCACGCATGCCACACACCCTCAGAGCGGGCTCAGGGTGTAGCGCCAACAGGTTTCCCTAGAACTCAGGTTATCCCGGGAGCAGATCGTAGGACCCAAGAAAATCGGGTTTGCTTCTGATGGGAACTAACGTGTGAGGAAGAAATGTAAATAAAGACGCGGGTCCCCGCAGCAAAGGCGCTGGGCGGTATCGACTGCAGCCAGCGCCGGCCGCGCTAGGGCGTTCGCTAACGCACTGCACACAGCCTGGGGCAGCGCCGGATGAGGCGGCGAGGGCTGAAGCCGCAGCCTCCACAAACGCTTTGGGAGCTAGGACGGCGGTAACGTTCAGGCACCGGCAACATCGGTAGCGATGAGAACCCCTCCCGCCACGGCTGCCTGCACGGCGAACGGAGGAGGTGGGACCCCCTATGCCGGGCTTGGTGGACACCCCCTGGAGAGAGCATGCCTTGGCGTGCAGCCCCGCACACGGGGTCACAGAATCGTTTTGGTTGGAAAAGAGCTTTAAGGTGATAGAGTCCAACCATTCTCTAACTCTGCCAAGGCTGGGGCTACGCCACGTCCCTCAGCACCGCAGCTCTGCCTCTCATACATCTCCGGGGATAGGCATTCAACCACCAAAGTGGGCAGCCTGTGCCAGGCTTTGAGAAACGTTTCAGGCAAGAAGTTTCCTCTAATGTCCAACCTAAACCTTCCCTGAAGCAACCCGAGGCCGTTTCCTCTCCTCCTATCACTTGTTCCAAGGGACAAGAAACCAATCCCCACCTGGTTCCATTCCTCTCACAGGAGGTTGTAGAGGTTGAGAAGGTCTCACCTCAGCCTCCTTTCCAACAGGCTAAAGCACCACCTCACAAGACCTGCTCTCCAGACACGATCGTGGAACCACTGAGGTTGAAGGAAACCTTAGAGACCATCCACAAAGGAAGGCAGCAGCCAGGCTTGCAGAGATTAGCATCAAAAATTACTTCTGTGTGGAACACCTCACAGCCTTAATGTCCATCAGAGGAGACGTCCAAAGAAGTCATTCTCATACAAATTCTTATATACTGCCTTTGATCCCCCCCCCCCCCCCCCCGATTATGTATTTTTGGGAGGTGATATCCATCAGTGACCTTGTGATCCAGGAATTCACCTGGGCATCTGCTGCTTCTTATCTGAGGGGTAGGTGTCAAGAAGACGGTGCCAGCCTCTTTTCGTCGGCGCCCAGTAATAGAACAAGGCACAACAGGTACAAGCTGGAACCCAGCAAGTTTCACCTCAACATGAGGAAAAAACCTCTTTACTGAGAGGGTGCTGGAGCCCTGCAGCAGGCTGCCCAGAGATGTTGTGGAGTCTCCTTCTCTGGAGGCTTTCGAGACCAGTCTGGATGTGTTTCTGTGTGATCTGCTCTAGGTGACCCTGCTTTGGCAGAGGGGTTGGAGTTGGTGATCTCCAGAGGTCCCTTCCAACGTTGCCAGCAGGGCAAGGGAGGTGATTCTCCCCCTTTACTCTGCTCTGCTCAGACCCCACCTGAAGTACTGTGTGCAGTTCTGGAGTCCCCAACACAAGAAGGACTTGGAACTGCTGGAGCGGGTCCAGAGGAGAGCCACGAAGATGCTCAGAGGGCTGCAGCAGCTCTGCTATGAGGACAGGCTGAGAGAGTTTGGGCTCTTCAGCCTGGAGAAGAGAAGGCTTCCAGGAGACCTTATAGTGGCTTTCCAGTATCTGAAGGGAGCCTACAGGAAGGCTGGGGAGGGACTATTGACAAGGTCTTGTAATGTCAGGACGAGGGGGAATGGGTTTAAGCTGGTGGAGGGGAGATTTAGACTGGATGTTAGGAGGAAGTTCTTCACAGTGAGGGTGGTGAGACACTGGAACAGGTTGCCCAGGGAGGTTGTGGATGCTTCCTCCCTGGAGGTGTTTAAGGCCAGGCTGGATGAGGCCTTGGGCAACCTGCTCCAGTGGGAGGTGTCCTTGCCTATGACAGGGGGTTGGAGCTGGATGATCCTTGAGGTCCCTTCCAACCTAAACCATTCTATGACTCTGTGATTCTATGATTCCTTTTACACACAAATGTGTATTTCCTGGACCAGCTCAGCCACTAACAGGAAACTACTGACACAATGGGCACCTCCTGCTCCTAGGAGAGCAGCGACCAGCCTCACGCCCTCCTCCAAGGATGGTGACACCAGGTACAGAGTCCACCAAGCAGCATCATGCCACGCACTGCCCGTCTGCTGCAGCAGAGCTCAGCATGAAAACCCAGAGAGTCTCACTGCTGAGAAAAGTAGGAGGAGATGGCGACAACACCTCCTCAGAGCAGTTTCTCACCCTTCTGACATGGTGCCCCCACACGGCTACCCTTTAGCTTCAAAGCTACATCTTCTGCTCCCTCAAAGGCAGGCAGCAGACCCACCAGCAGCGTGTGCAGTAGGTGCAGTTAAGTAAATGGATTTGACCTTTTGCTCGGTTTAACAGATGCTGCTCCTGACCCTCCCAAAAAGCTTGTTTAAAGTTAACAGCATTAAGCACAAGGCGGAGGGGAGGGGGTCACAAGGCCAATTCAAGGTCATTTTAATGCTGGCTAAAGGTTAATTAGATCACTGCATTAAAGCAAGAATAGACTATACTCAACTTTGCTCTAATGAGGACAGACAGGTTTTTTTATATACCTCTTTACTGCTCCCTTTATGATAAGGATAGAAGGAATATATCAGGGGAAGGAATCTTCCTGTCAGTCCCAGAAATTGAGTTACAGGAGCTCCTCTGGCTTTCCACCAGCATAAAGGCAGCACTGAGTCCATCTGAATTCTTCCTTCATTTGTGAGGTTAAGGGTCTGGGGGTCCCGTTCCTCTTTTCTGCCTGAACCACCACAGAGAGCCCGGGGCTGTTCTGCTCTCAGGCACACTGACCTTGATGTCCAAATGTGCACTGTGCAGGTGTGATAGTCAGAGGCACCAGCACACTGGGCACTTGCTCAGGGATGCTGTTGAGGTGCCAGCTCCCCTGGCCAGCAGGGCTCACTGGGCAGATCCCACAGTACTGCAAAGCTGTGTGGATGCGGTGCTGAGGGATGTGGTTCAGCGGCAGTGGCTTAGCAGCAGGGGTGGGATCGTGAGCTCTGGCTAAGTGGTTAGACCTGATCACAGGATGTGAGAGTTTGGAAGTGACCTCTGGAGATCTTCAGGTCCAACCCCACTGCCAGAGCAGGACCAGAGAACTCAGTGCAGGTCGCACAGTAACACATCCAGACAGGGCTGGAAAAGCTCCAGAGAAGGAGACTCCACAGCCTCTCTGGGCAGCCTGTGCCAGGGCTCTGGGACCCTTACAGTCAAGAAGTTCTTCCTCACGTTGAGGTGCAACTTCCTGTGCTGTAGTTTATATCCATTACCCCTTGTACTATCCCAGGGCACAACTGAGAAGAGTTTATCCCCTTCCTCTTGACCCCCCAGCCCTCAGGTACTCATAAAGAGTGATTAGATCCCTTCTAAGTCTTGTCATTTCCCTCATCCTATCCCTAGAGGTCCTTCTGAGCAGCCCCTCCTCAGCCTACCTGAAGGTCCCCTGCAGATACTGAAATGCAGCTATACAACCTTTGGCCTCGATGATCCTCAAGGCCAACCAAAACAATTCCATGATTCTCTATTCCCCCCAAAAAAAGCCTAATGCTGTCAGAACTGAATCTTCTATTGACAACCCCCCTAAATGCCCAGCTCTAATATAAGTGAGCAACCTGCTCTAGTGGGAGGTGTCCCTGCCTATGGCAGGGGGTTGGAGCTGGATGATCCTTGAGGTCCCTTCCAACCTAAACCATTCTATGATTCTGTGATAAGTGTATAAAATATAGATAGACCCAAATAATATAAATGTAAAATAGATGTGGCTGTAAAACACACACCCCACACACCCCCCTTCCCTGTTACCTGCCCAGGCATATCCCTGCACACAGCTTGATCTGAATAGCTGTTAATTGCTGTCCTTCCCCAAGGAGGCCACCAAGAAGAATGTTTGGGCCCCCATCCCTTGCTCATAACCCAGCTAAATCCCTGCCTATTTAAGGTACTCTGGAGCAGCATGAATCAAAAAAGGAACACCTCCCTCTCTCCCCCCACCCCCTCCCTATTTTATTAGAAGGCAATAAAATCTGCTGCTGTCTCATTAAATTTAATGAGCCTTCATAAAATAACCATTACACTGTGGAGGTAATGTAAAGAATAACTATGATGGTTAGTAAATAAAACAGCATGGGTGGGAGGACGCTGCTGGAGAGCCACCAGATATCTATCACCCAGCTAGGTGGCTCACAGGGTGAAAGATGCCACCTGACATTGCTTTGCCCCTGTGATGAATGGAGTCCCTTGTGGGTCAGTGCTCTTTAATGTCTTGGTTGATGTGGGCAGTGAGATTCAGGCACCCTCAGCAAGCTGGTGGAGGACACCAAGCTGTGTGGTGTGGCTGACACGCTGGAGGGAAAGGATGTGCACATGCAGCCCAGACAGCAACCCTGTGCTGGGCTGCAGCAAGAGCAGTGTGGGCAGCAGGGCAAGGGAGGTGATTTTCCCCCTTTACTCTGCTCTCCTCAGACCCCACCTGGAGTACTGTGTGCAGTTCTGGAGCCCCTAGCACAAGAAGGACTTGGAACTGCTGGAGCNCCAGAGGTGGGTCCAAGCCAACCCCATGAAGGTCAACAAGGCCAAGTGCAAGGCCCTCCAGCTGGGTTAGGGCAATCCCAAGCACAAATCCAGGCTAGATGAGGAGTAAGACTGAGAGCAGCCCTGCAGAGAAGGACTTGGGAGTGCTCAGCAGTGTGCTAGCAGCCCAAAAAGCCAACTGTGTTCTGAACTACACCAAAAGATGTGTGGCCAGCAGGACAGGGAGGGGATTCTGCCTCTCTGCTCTGCTGAGGCCACACTTGCAGCACTGCCTCCAGATCTGCTGTCACCAGTGCAAGAAGGACCTGGAGCTGTTGGAGAGGGTCCAGAGGAGGCCATGAAGATAATCAGAGGGATGGAGAATCTCCCCTGTGGGGAGAGCTGGGAGAGCTGAGGCTGTTCAGCCTGGAAAGAGAAGGCTCTAGTCAGACCTCAGAGTGCCCTTTCAGTACCTGAAGAGGGCTCCAGGACAGCTGGGGAGGGACTTTTGACAAGGGCTGGGAGTGCCAGGATGAGGGACAGTGGCTTTTTGCTGGGAGAGGGGAAACTGAGAGTGGAGATGAGGAAGAAATTGTTGAGAGTGAGGAGACACTGGCACAAGTTGCTCAGGGAGGCTATGGTTACCCCCTCCCTGGAGGTGTTGAAGGGCAGGTTGGATGAAGCCTTGAGCAAGCTGGGCTGGTGGGAGGTGTCCCTGTCCATGGCAGGGAGGTTGGAACCGGACAATCTTGAAGGTCCCTTCAAACTCAAGCCATCCCATGACTGAAAATCTTCCCTCAGTGGCTGCCAAGAGAAAGCTGTACAGAGCTGAGCCATCCCATGGTCCTGCCCTCTCTGCTCCCTTGTCCATGTGCTCCTTGCTTGCTTGCTCTCAGATGGTGCTCACCAGGGGAGCACAGAACCTCTGGGCACAAGCTTCTGCTCCATCAGAGCAGCCATTTGTACCAGTGTGGGGACAAAGAACCAGACAGCTGTTGAGGCTGGAAGAGACCTTTGAGATCCCCAACAAAGAGAGGCTGAGAGCCCTAGGGCTGTTTTAGTCTGGAGAGGAGAAGGCTGAGAGGAGATCTGATCAGCGTGTACAAATACCTGAGGGGTGGGTGTCAAGTGGCTGGGGGCAATCTCTTTTGAGTGGTCAGCAGCAGTAAGCCAAGGAGCAAAGGATACACACTGGAACAGAGAAGGTTTCAGCTCAACATGAGGAGAAACTTCTCTGCTGTGAGGGTGTTGGAGCCCTGGAGCAGGCTGCCCAGAGAGGTTGTGGAGTCTCCTTCTCTGCAGACTTTCCAAACCCATCTGGATGCATTCCTGTGTGAACTACCCTGGGTGACCCTGCCTTGGCAGAGGAGGTTGGACTGGGTGATCTCTGCTGGTCCCTTCCAACCTCTAAACTTCTGTGATTCTCTGATCACCAAACCCAACTGCTCAGCAAGGAACACAGCTTCAGCAGCAAGCCCTTTGGCTGCCTCAGGAGCCATCCCTCCCCATCTCACAGCCATTACTGTTGTTTGTTGCTGGAGGTTGTGCAATTTGGGTGGAATTATAAATATTGCAGATCTGGTTTTTTCCTTCCCCCCCCTTCCTCCTCCTCCTCTGCCCTGCAGCTCCCACAGACGTGGAAGCCCACAGCCTGATTGCTCCCTCATCTCGCCGAGGTGATGAAACGGTGCCAGAGCTCTCATTGCAATTTGATCAGCATATTCATGAGCCCCACTTTTGCAGTGTTGCAGAAACAACACAAATTGGTTTGTGGGTTGTGCACTCCCCCTTCTCCCCCGGTGGAGGCTTTCTCTCCTTCGGAATGAATCACAAATTGCAGATTAGCAAAGGCGAGCCTGCTCGGGTGACTTTGGGACCCCACCACTGAACTTGGTTGATGTTCCCTCTTTGCTTTGCACTTTACTTTTCCTCCTTGCCCTGCTCTGGAGGGTTGCTGGCTCTGGCATCCTGGCTGACCCACTTTACTGCCACAGCTCCATCTCCTCACTGGTAACAGCGATGATCGTATCGCAGAATGTTGGAGGTTGGAAGGGACCTCCAGAGATCACAGGATTGCAGGATGTCAGGGGTTGGAAGGGAAGCAGGGAGATCATCCAGTGCAACCCCCCTGCCAGAGCAGGACCACACCATCCAGCACAGTCACACAGAACACATCAAGACAGGCCTTGAAAGGCTCCAGCGAAGGAGACTTCACAACAGGCTCACAGGGTGTTAGGGGTTGGAAGGGACCCAGGGAGATCATAGAATCATGGAATCAAGCAGGTTGAAGAGACCTCCACGCTCATCCAGTCCAACCTAGCACCCAGCCCTATCCAATCAACCAGACCATGGCACTAAGAGCCCCATCCAGGCTTTGCTTCAACACCTCCAGGGACAGTGACTCCACCTCCCACATCCAGACAGGCCTTGAAAGGCTCCAGAGAAGGAGACTTCACAACAGGCTCACAGAGTGTTAGGGGTTGGAAGGGACCCAGTGAGATCATCCAGTCCAATCCCCCTGCCAGAGCAGGACCAGTCAATCTAGCTCAGGTCATACAGGAACACATCCAGACAGGACTGGAAAGTCTGCAGGGAAGGAGACTCCATAACAGGTTCACAGGATATCAGGGGTTGGAAGGGACCAAGGAGATCATCCAGTCCAACCCCCTGCCAGAGCAGGACAACATCATCTAACAAAGATCACAGAGGAACACATCCAGTCAGGGCTGGAAAGGCTCCAGAGAAGGAGACTCCACAGCCTCTCTGGGCAGCCTGTGCCAGTGCTCTGTGACCCTTACAGTCAAGAAGTTCCCCCTTGTGTTGAGCTGGAACCTCCTGTGCTGCAGCTTCCATCCATTGCTGCTTGTCCTATTCCAGGGAGCAAGAGAGCAGAGCCTGTCCCCCTTTCCTGACCCCCAGCCCTCAGTTATAGACACTTATTAGATCCCCTCTCAGTCTTCTCTTCTCCAGACCATCCAGTCCAACCCAGCTGCCAAAAGCAGGATCACCCTGGGTAGTTCACACAGGAATGCCTCCAGGTGGGTTTATGAAGTCTGCAGAGAAGGAGACTCCACAGCCTCTCTGGGAAGCCTGCTCCAGTACTCTGTCACCCTCACTGTAAAGAAGTTTCTCCTCATCATCTAACACAGATCACAGGGGAACACATCCAGACAGGCCTGGAAAGGCTCCAGAGAAGGAGACTCAACAACCTCTCTGGGCAGCCTGTCCCAGCGCTCTGTGACCCTTCCAGTCAAGAAGCTTCCCCTTGTGTTGAGGTGGAACCTCCTGTGCTGCAGCTTACACCCATTGCTGCTTGCCCTATCACAGGGATGCTCTGCTCCAAGCTGTCTAGATCCCAGTGCAGGTGCAATGAGCTGGCCCAGCAGCCTGGCAAGCTGAGTGCCAAACTGTCCCATGGAGGGGACTCCTCTGCTTCCCCTCAAGATGATTCCAGTGTCTGGCTGTGCTCATGGGGAAACATTTGGAAAGTCCAAGATGCTCCTGAGCTCCAGAGGGTGTGAATTGTGTCTGTGTGGGAGCTGTTGGCAGCTAATGTTCCTCTTGTGTGCAACCCCAGGCACTGTGAAGCTCTGGGTGTGCAGTGCAGCCTTGCACGTGGAGCCCTGATTTGATTCCTCTGCCGAAAGATCGCTTTGGACTCGCATTGCTCAGCTGCAATAATGAAAGGTTCCTGATGTAATTAGGGCTGGGTTCCTCAGCCTCTGCCTTTCCATGCTGCTGAAATTGCATTTAGCATGGGATAAAGCCATCAATACAGCCAGCAATTGAAACGCCACAGCTACAGGATATATTCTCTTTCCCCTTCCCCTCTCTTTCCACCCCCCTACACTTTGCCAGCTTCAATTCGTTGCTCAATTGAAGGATGGAAATAATGTTTGTCACAGGTTTCCTGGCACAGGAATTCTACCAACAACGAGGCAGAGAAATGGAGATTAGAGAGGGAAAAAACACCCCCACAAACTCAAAGCTCAGGGCACCTCCTGCTTGTAGTTCTAAGCCATTTCTGGTACAATATACAGATAATCCAATCTAGTGCTGAAAACAAGGTTTGTGCAGCTATGCTCCACTACTTCACAATGCTGCACTTAAAACTTGATTGTTTTCCCATATTCTCTTTCTCCTTGAACTGACAAAATGGACTGAGCAGGTCCCAGGCTGATGGCAGCAAGTGTTGACTCTTCAGCATCAGCTCTAGGAAGGGTTTGGTTTTTTTATTGGGGGGGGGGGGGAGGGAATCACAAATAGGGGAAACAGAAGCTTGGCTTCTGAGATCACCAGCAGATGGAGAGAGGGGATTCTCCCCCTCTGCTCTGTTCCTGTGAGACCACACCTGGAGTACTGGGGCCAGTTCTGCTGCCCCCAGCACAAGAAGGACATGGACGTGTTGGAGAAGGTCCAGAGGAGGGCACAAAGATGATCAGAGGGATGGAGAACCTCCCCTGTGGGGACAGGCTGGGAGAGTTGGGGCTATTCAGCCTGGAGAAGAGAAGGCTCCAGGGAGACCTCAGAGTAGGCTTCCAGCACCTGAAGGTGCTAAAGGAGAGCTGGAGAGGGAATTTGGACAAGGTCTGGGAGTGACAGTATGAAGGACAATGGCTTTGAGCTGGGAGAGGGGAGATTGAGAGCAGAGGTGAGGAAAATACTCCTGAGAGCGAGGGTGAGGAGACACCGGTACAGGTTGCCCAGGGAGGCTGTGGATGTCCCCTGCCTGGAGGTGTTCAAGGCCAGGCTGGACAAAGCCTTGAGCAAGCTGTGCTGGTGGAATGTGTCACAGAATCACAGAATGGGCTGGGCTGGAAGGGACCTCCAAAGCTCACCCAGTCCAACCCCCTGCACTCAGCAGGGACATCTTCTGCTAGATCAGCTTGCCCACAGCTCTGTCTAGCCTCACCTTGAAGATCTCCAGGGATGGAGCCTTAACCACCTCCCTGAACAACCTGTGGCAGTGCTCCAGCATCCCTCTGGTGCAGAACTTATTCCTCACATCCAATCTTGATCTGCTCTGCTCTAATTTGAAGCCACTGCCCCTTTTTCTGTCCCTGCAGGCCTCTGCCCCTGCCTACAGTGAGTGGGTTGGAACTAGGGGATCTTTAACATCCCTTCCAACCCAGCCCATTCTGTGATTCATAGAATCAAACAGGTTGGAAGAGACCTCCAAGATCATCCAGTCCAACCTAGCACCCAGCCCTGGCCAATCAACCAGACCATGGCACTAAGTGCCTCAAAGAATCATAGAATCAAGCAGGTTGGAAGAGACCTCCAAGCTCATCCAGTCCAACCTAGCACCCAGCCCTGGCCAATCAACCAGACCATGCAACTAAGTGACCCATCCAGGCTTTCCTGGAACACCTCCAGAGATGATGACTCCCAAATGAGGAAAAAAAAAAAAACCCACCAAGATGTAAAACCCTTGTAAATTTACACCCTTGAGCAAGGCTCTAGTCTGGTCATATAACATCACCCACAGTGAGGCAAACTCAGCTTGTTCAGACAGCAATTTGTTTTTGGTCCTGATATTGGGGCATGAGTGATGGCACCAGTTGTGTTCCTCTGCCAGAGGCACCTACAGGGACTGAGGTGAGCTTTCCAG
This sequence comes from Tricholaema leucomelas, assembly GCA_013400475.1. Classification (NCBI taxonomy): domain Eukaryota; kingdom Metazoa; phylum Chordata; class Aves; order Piciformes; family Lybiidae; genus Tricholaema lacrymosa; species Tricholaema leucomelas. The sequence continues at coordinate 64,334 of WAAF01013952.1, forward strand.
TTTTTCATTGTCTTGTTTGTAGCACAGAAGCCTTTCCAAGCAAGCTGACATCCACCCTTAAATTACCTCCCCTGCCCAGAGTGCCTGTGGTGTGTAGTAGGAGACTGCTCGTTTCTCATATTGATTTACACCAGGCAGGGGAGTGAACATACAATTAATAGTTGACTTCATTGGGAGCCAGCTGGTAGCCCCATAATTTACAGTGGGATCAGCTAAAGAACAAGAAGAATTAGACTTGTGGGAAAGTGTATTTCTGGGTGTTAAAGGTCAAGCCCAGCTGCCATGAAGGGCTGAAAATGCACAGGGCCAGGAGTTCCTGTCAAGGACCTCAGCACAGCAGCAGGTATTTTCCCCAGGCCAGGTCAGAAAGGGTACTGGTAAATCAGGGAGTGGGTTTGGATGGGAAAACCCTTTGAGCTCATCCACACCAATCATTCTGCAGCTCTGCCAAAGCTGGGGCTAAGCCATGGCCCTCAGCACCACAGCTCTGCCTCTTTCAAACACCTCCAGGGATGGGCATTCAGCTACCTCCCAGGGCAGCCTGTGCCAGGCTTTGAGAATCTTTACAGTCAAGAAGTTTCATCTAATCTCCAACCTAAACCTCCCCTGGAGTAACTTGAGGCCACTTCCTCTCTTCCTCTCCTCCTGTCACTTGTTCCTAGGCAGAAGAGCCCAACTCCCACCTCACTGCAACCTCCTCTCAAGGAGCTGCAGAGAGCAATGAGCTCTGCCCTCAGCCTCCTCTTCTCCACACTAACCACCCCCAGCTCCCTCAGCTGCTCCTCCCCAGCCCTCTTCTCCAGACCCTTCCCCAGCTTTGCTGCCCTTCTCTGGACCTGCTGCAGCCCCTCAGTATCTTCCTTGAAAGGAGTACCCCAACACTTGAGGTGTGGCCTCCCCAGTGCTGAGCACAGGAGCATAATCACTTTCCTAGCCCTGCTGGTTACACCACTGAGGATCCAGGGCAGGCCAGGGCACAACCTGGCTTCACAACTGACTAAGTGATCTATTGACAGAACCTTCCTCAACAGATCAGATCAAAGATTAAACAGCATTTAATTGATGCCCTTGAAACTAAACCCTGGTTTCCATGTGCCATATCATCAGGGATTCATGCTGGAAGGTGAGATGTTGATAGTTGGTGGTTGTTCCCAACATGCTTTCCTCAGGCTCTGGAAATGCAAGGGTCAGGGAGTTAAATGCTCTGCTCTGCAAATAAACCCAAGCCTGATAACCTAAAGGTGCCATTGCTTCACACATTCCTTTTCCTGCTGTCACACACACACACACATACACCAGAGGGACTACTGCAAAGCAGATAAGAGAAGAATGAACCAATTGAAGGACTGAGGGTAAATGACCTTACAGCCAGCAAGGGAAACCTGGGAGAGTTTCAGGGGCTGGCAAAGAAAACCCAACCATGTCAGGCCACCTCACCTACAGACAAACCTTTCCCCCTGGGATTTTTAAGGTGAAAGACAAGATGCTGATTTTTAAGGTGAAAGACAAGATTTGCTGGTGTGGAAATACCTGAGGGGTGGCTGTGCAGTGGAGGAGGCCAACCTCTTTTTGGTGGTGTGCAGCAATAAGACAAGGAGCAATGGATACAATCTGGAATGGAGGAGGATTTAGCTCAACAGGAAAAGAAACTTCTCTGCTGTGAGGGTGACAGAGCCATGGGGCAGGCTGCTCAGAGAGGTTGTGGAGTCTCCTTCTCTGCAGACTTTCCAAACTCTCCTGGATGCATTCATATCACAGAATCAAGCAGGTTGGAAGAGACCTCCAAGCTCATCCAGTCCAACCTAGCACCCAGCCCTGGCCAATCAACCAGACCATGGCACTAAGTGCCCCAGCCAGGCTTTGCTTCAACACCTCCAGGGACAGCGACTCTATCACCTCCCTGGGCAGCCCATTCCAATGCCAATCACTCTCTCTGCCAACAACTTCCTCCTAACATCCAGCCTNGCAGTGCTGAGCACAGAGGCAGAAGAACCTCCCTTGTCCTGCTGGCCACACTGCTCCTGAGCCAGGCCAGGATGCCATTGGCTCTGCTGCCCACCGGGGCACACTGCTGCCTCATCTTCAGCTCCTCTCTACCAGCACCCCCAGCTCCCTCTCTGCCTGGCTGCTCTCAGTCACTCTGTCCCTAGCCTGTAGTGCTGCTTGGGGTTGTTGTAGCCAAAGTGTAGAACCCTGCACTTGGCCTTGTTCAGTCTCATCCCATTGGCCTCTGCCCACCCATGCAGCCTGTTCAGGTCCCTCTGCAGGACTCTCCTACCCTCCAACAGCTCCACATCTGCTCCTAGCTTGGTCTCATCTGCAAACTTACTGATGCTGGACTCAATCCCCTGGCTGATCCTGCCTTGGCAGGGGGGTTGGACTGGATGATCTCTGGAGGTCCCTTCCAACCTCTAAGGTTCTGTGATGCTGTGCTCTCCTGAAGGACCTGTTGTGAGAGCAGTGAGCCAAGGCCAGGCTTTGGTGTTCCCTGAAGCAGCAGGCTGTTTAAACATCTCCCTGCAGCTATTTCTGGGCTGGGAAGAAGATGAAGTTCAGCCAAGAAGGACTTAGGAGCATCTGATGATTTTTAGCCTTATGTGGTAGACTCCAGAAATCTTGCAGGAGGGTTGGGTCAGTGTCTGGGCTTTGTAGCTCTCCTCAGCTAGGTTTGAACCCAAGGGATGTGTTCCAGCTTGTCCACAGGCTGGCTGCCTCTGAGGGCAATGCCAATTAGCAGTGTTGGGGGAGATGTCTGCTCCCTTTTGCCTGCATTTACCACCAGCTGGTTTGGTTACTGACCACCAGCTTGGACAGTCCTGACCAGGTGCACAGAGGTAGGAGCAGAGCATTTCCTAATGCCGCAGATCTGTTCAGGCTGGGAACAGGCCACCAAGACCATCAACTTCAGCCATTTGCACGAGAGAATCCTGATCTTCCTAGGGAAAATTCCAGCTGGACATCACTTATGTGGGGCTTATGGCAGCTGGTGCCAAGATTCACATTGCACTGAGGCTGGAAAAGACCTCTGAGATCACCAAGTCCAGCCTGTGACCTAGCACCACGACAGCAGCTAGCCCATGCCACCAAGTGCCACATCCAATCCTTTCTTCAAGACCCCCAGGGATGGTGACTCCAGCACCTCCCTGGGCAGCCCATTCCAGTGCCTAATCAGCCTTTCTTTGAGGCATTTGTGGCACCCAAACCTTTAGGACCAGGTTCAAATCGTAAATGACCTTCTCTGGAGAAAAGCAGGCTGAGGAGAGACCTTCTCAAGCTCAACAGCTCCCTGAAAAAAGAGTTGGAGCCAAGTCGGTGTTGGGCTCTTCTGCCTAGGAACAAGTGACAGGAGGAGAGGAAATGGCCTCAAGTTGCTCCAGGGGAGCTTTAGGTTGGACATTAGAAGCAACTTCTTGACTCAAAGGGTTCTCAAAGGCTGGCACAGGCTGCCCGGGGAGGTGGCTGAATGCCCATCCCAGGAGGTGTTTGAATGAGGAAGAGCTGTGGTGCTGAGGGCCACACAGCCTTGGCAGTGTTGGGTTAATGGTTGCCCTCCACAAACTTGAATGTGTTTTCCAGCCTAAAGAGTTCCAGGATGCTGTGGTTCCCTGGGGATTGCCTGGAGCACAGCTTACACTGCTCTCACTGATTTGCTCCCCTCCTTTTCATCCTATTTGCAGGAAGTTTTATGTCTTTATGGAGTGTTATGTTTTATGGAGAGCTCTCCCTACCCTGTTCACAGGCTCACAGGATGTTAGGGGTTGGAAGGGACCCAAAGAGATCATCGAGTCCAACCCCCCTGCCAGAGCAGGACCATACAATCTAACACAGATCATAGAGGAACACATCCAGACAGGCCTTGAAAGGCTCCAGAGAAGGAGACTCCACAACCTCTCTGGGCAGCCTGTGCCAGAGCTCTGGGACCCTTCCAGTCAAGAAGTTCCCTTTTGTGTTGAGGTGGAACCTCTTTTGCTGCAACTTACACCCATGTTGTTACCTGCCAGCTCATAAGAAAGGTTGATCTGAGGCCTGAGCAGGCACAGCACCCTCGATTTTCAGCAGTTTATGGAACATCACTCTGGGNTCTCATGCTCAACAACTTCCTCCTCACCTCCAGGCTGAATCTCCCCACCTCCAGCTTTGCTCCATTCCCCCCAGTCCTGCCACTCCCTGAGAGCTAAAAAGTCCCTCCACAGCTTTTCTGTAGCCCCCTTCAGATCCTGGAAGGCCACAAGAAGGTCACCTGGGAGCCTCCTCTTCTGCAGACTGCACAGCCCCAACTGTTTCAAGTCTGTCCTCACAGCAGAGCTGCTGCAGCCCTCTGAGCATCCTCCTGGCCCTGCTCTGGACACTCTTCAGCATCTCCACATCCTTCTTGTAATGAGGGCTCCAGAACTGGATGCAGTACTCCAGGTGGGGTCTCAGCAGAGCACAGCAGAGGGGGAGAATCACCTCCCTGTCCCTGCTGGCCACACTTCTGCTGCTGCAGCCCAGGCTCTGCTTGGCTTCTCTCCCTGCCTTCCAAGCGCTGGGGGCCTGCGCTGCCTCCTAACCTGCAGCTTTCCCTCCGCTCATCCTGCAACCTTTCTCTTTGCAGAATGGAAGAGAAACAGACCCTCCTCAAAAAAATAAATACACAGGGTTTTGCTCATATTTTGCTTGCTTTGCTTCCCCTCCCTGCCCTCCCCATCCCCATCCCACAAAAGAGTTGTCAAGAGGAATGTTTATAATAATTTAACAGATTATTTTCTTATTAGATATTAATCATCCTGCTGTGGCTGGGGGGGTGGTGGTGGTGGTCTGTGCTGCTGCTCCTCTACTAGAACAGCGATTCTGATCTCAATTAGATTATGTCTCTCTCCTTTACCTCCCCATAAATCATTCCAGCAAACTGAAATTAACAGCTACTGGAGCGCATTAATAATCTGCCTCACACATTGGAAAAGGCATTAGCCGGAACCCTCCCATCACTCTGACTGTTAAGCACATCATTTTGTTTATGAAATATAAACATTTCATGGAAGAGCTCTCCCACATTTCTCTGAGCCTCCTGACAGCTAAAAGGATTGCCCACAATTGCCAGTCACTCAAGCGCCCAAATAAAGTTTGTTTAAAGCCATGGCTCTGTGACTTGCCCTATTTCCTCAGGCATTAAATACCAAACCCGGCCCCAGGCTGCAGATAAAATGCCTCTTTAGATGGGGAGCGAGG
>WAAF01013953.1:0-39140 GCA_013400475.1 Tricholaema leucomelas
TACATATATATAAAATATATAGATACATAAAATACTGCCCAAAACTCCAGAAAATTATGGACCTATTAAATTACAGCTCTAATTCTAGAGCTATTACATGAATCTTTAGATCTACTTGTCCTTAGGGACAAGTGTTAGTTTTCACTCTGATATTCACCTCACTGCTGGATAATGTAGTGATAAAAGTTTGAAGCTATGTATAGGCACCTGTTTAAATTGGAATTTAGAGATGTCCTTTGAAGGACCATCTTGTAGCTGAGGTTTTTAAATGCACCCATTCTCCAGGAGAATCTAGATTTCTGTTCCAAAGAAAGACATTTGTAGCCATTGAAGACTCATTACAAATCTCAGTTAATATAAAAAGTGTTTCCCTCTCAAATGTCTGAATACATAAAGATAACAAAGGGATGACTCTTCCCATATTTGCAGGAAGAAATTAAATTGCTTCTTCCAAAGTTAACATCATGGTGAAATGAAGCTTCACTATCAATCACAGCCTCAATCCACAGCATATAAATAAGGAGCAGAGCCAAACTTACACAGCTTTAGAAAAGGTCACAAATGCTGTGTTCCTGCCATGTCTTCCAAAAGCTCTTTAAACTGGTACCACACATTGTGTGTTCAACCTGCATCTTTCAGTATCCAAAACCCCCAGGATAGTGCCAGGCAGAAAAGGGCCTGGGGCTGCTGATTGACAGCCAGATTAACAAGAGCCAGTGTGTGCCCAGGTGGCCAAGAATGTCTACACTGTCCTGTCCTGGATCAGGAAAAGTGTGACCAGCAGAACCAGGAAAGTGATTCTTCCCCTGTACCCAGTACCGGAGAGGCCACACTTTGAGTCCTGGGTTCAGTTTTGGGACTCTCGCTACAATAAAGACCTCAACGTCCTGGAACAGGTCCATAAAAGGGCAACAAAACTGGTGAGAGGTCTGAAGAAAAAGTCTGATAAGGAGCACCTGAGGAAACTGGGTTTGTTTACTGAGGGAAGATTGTATTGCTCTCTACAGAAAGGAGACTGGAGCAAGGTGGAGCCTACTCTCCCTCATATCAAATGACAGAATGAGAGCAAACAGCCTCAAGTTGCACCAGGGTAGGTTTAGGTTGGATATTAGGGGGAAATTCTTTACTGAAAGAATGCTCAGGCATTGGAATAGGCTGCCTAGGGATGTGGCAGAGTCACCATCCCTGGAAGTGTTCAATAAACATTTAGACATGGCACTTGAGGACATGGATAAGTGGGCATGGTGGTGTTCAGATGACAGTTGGACTTGATTTTAGAGGTTTTCTCCAACCAGAATTATTCTGAGTCCAAAAAAGACTTTTGATTTAAAACTCACTGTGCTTCAGCTTGTTTCTCGAGCACCATGAAGCTAGTTCTTCTGCCTACTCCCATGCAGCTTCCTCTTCCTTGTTCTATAGCATTTCTCACTACACAGATGCTGCTTTGTCTGCTGAAAGAGCTCTGCACCTGGCTGATTCTCTGCTTCAGCCATGACACATCTGGCAATATGTATGTAGGGCAATGAGGCATAGGCTCAGTGACATTGCTTACCCATTGCTAATTTAGGATATGGTTGCTGAGGACTAGCTGCTTAGATTATGTAGAAATAATGAATGATGATTAAGGACTAATCAGAGCTTAAAAAAAAAAACATGACAACTCAATTTTCTCCAGAGACAGAAATGCTTACTTTGAGGAAACTTAATTCTGAGCAAGATAGATGGTGTTACTCTGTCTTTTAACAGGATTGTCTTTTTTTCTTCTCTGCATCAGTTACTACAAGTACAAAGTAAAATAAGTATCTTAGAAACTGTTCCTTATAGCCAACTAAGTGCAGATTCCCAAATTTTCAAATTCATTCCAAGCACCTTACAGAGCAATGCCGATACACATGGAACCTTGATCACTGAAAACTCATGGGAACATCTAAAAACCTCTTTTGTGTCTCCTGTTTCAGAACTAGCAAATCGTAGAACGATCTGAGTTGAAAAGGACCTTAAAAATCACCTAATTCCAACCCTCTTGCCATGGGCAGGCGAACCTCCTTCTAGATGAACTTGCTCAAGGCCCCATCCAATCTGCCTACCAACACTTCCAGGCTTGGAACCTCCACAGCATCTCTGGGTAACTTGTTCCAGCACCTCACCACCCTCATGAGAAAGAATTACACCCTAAAGTTTAATCTAACTTCAACTTCTTCCATTTGAAAACCATTACTCTTTATCCTGTCACTCCACTCTTTGTCAAAAGTCCTTCTCCAGCTTTCCTGGAGCCCACTTTAAGGCTGCTGCAAGGTCTCCCTGGAGCCTTCCCTTCTGCAGGCTGAGTGGTGTTTTGTTTCATCTCCACAGCAGTGTTAAGCAAGTGTTAATGAAAAAAAAAAATGTCACAAGAACAAGCTGACCTAGCCCTGGTTTATTCAAGGCAATCAGGTATTGGAATTAATCAAGCCACTAGTAGAAGTATTCTGGTTTGCTACCTCAAGGAATTAGATTAGCACATTTCCTTTTTTTTTACATCTGAAAGGAAAAAAATAAAGTAAAAACCTTTTCAGAAAATTTGAGTTCTCTCCAAACACCATGATTAATCCAACAAATAAACTCTGTTATTGTTTTACTGTTCTAGCCTTTTCTAACTGTGACACATTATAATCACTAAAGAAAGCAGGAAAGCTGAAAGCCTGTTCTCTTAATCAGCTGTTGAACTAACAAAGGCAAAACTTGTGGCTGCCACTAAATAATGGAAGAAGTTTGGAGTCAGGTAAAAATCTTTATTTTTCCAGTTACTCTTGGTTTCATTTAGTCACTTCCAAATGGACTGCTAGCCTGGAAAATATGATAATGCATTTGTCCACCCAAGAGAACTTATTTACTGCACAGTTCCTGAACAATATGAGGGTTATGTTTTAATAATTCCTTTTTTTTTTTGTTGTTATTGGCTTCTGTTTCCTTTTCCTAGATAAGGAATTAGGTCTAGGAAGATTCTTCATATCAGCACTAGACGACATGTCAAAGTCTCACCAGAATTAGTTGGGGAACATCTCTGTCTCAAAGGTTGCAGACATTTAATCATTCCTTCACTATTCTGGGCAGCTACGCACTGACCTCATAGCCATCAACTGCTTCTGGACTGTCAGCTACAATAGTTTGTAATACAAGGGCGACTTTGCATGCTGCTTTACCAGGCAGAAATGCCACTAACTGTGACAACAATCCTAATTAGTTGTTGAAATACCATTGTGAAGATCTGTCACCAGCGATTACTCATCTCTTTAATGGTTCCTTCAAACAGAAGCTATGTTTCAGCTATTTAGAAAATGGCCAATATCATTATCATTCCCTGAGGGGCTTATCTAAGCACTCTGAAGGATTACTGTCCAATTTTACTTTTAAGCAAGGCTGCAAGAGTCATGAAATAGAGACTTTTCAGGGGGGAAATAAAACATCTTTACAACAAGAATTTCAGCGGCAGGAGGTTGGGAGCAGTTAGAGACCTCTAGGCAAACTATAACCCAGCAATTACAAGGAAAGCATCCTCTGAAGGGTAGAGAGGGAGGAAGATTTTAAGAGAATGAGGCCAGCAGGGAATAAGTAGTAAGGATGAGACTTAGGACTTTAACAACACATTTGATTTCCAAAACTTACTGTTAGTATCATGAGTTAAAAATCCAACCACAGGGCAACTGTGGGGATAACTGCTGTAGGTGACAAACCAGAGATGGCTGTTTGAGTTAATAAATAACTGTTAACAAGTGAAGTCTTAACAACTGAGTCAAGATTACAATACATTCTTTTTAGTTAGCCAACATATTTGTGTTTTGCCTCCTCAATACAAGACCGACAGTCCCTGCACTAAGAATCAGGAGATTCAGGGACTGCTGCCTGATACCAGCAAAGAGCTCTCTAGCTCTAGACATGCAGGAATAGAAATAGACACTGACACAGCAGAAGGTACTAGCTGAGGAACTGCTGAGGTCTGTCATCATGTAAGCCTACTGTCAACAGAGATTGAAGTGTTCTTTCCCAACTGCCTAGTACATCACTGGTATCAACCCCTGCAAATTTATTATGTCTGGTAGTGGTTCTCATTATGTGAAAACATCCATTCCTGCAGCAGGATCATTACAGTGCAAGGATGGAAACACTCTTGGAACAATATCATTGAAGACAGTGATTTGTTCACTTCAGGGGGTTTTGCAGCAATACAGTAATTTAATAATGTTAAGATTAACTTAAGGTTCTCTGATGCACTGACTTAGCAACACAACACCTACTACACACAGGGGAACAGGAGGTCCTCAGGAATTGCTAGGACTGAGTTTGGTGAGAACATACTCTTCCGCACAGTGCACTAATGCAAACAACATAACTTCATTGCAGGTAAATACCTGAAGGAATGTTGTAGCCAGGTGGGGGTTGGTCTCTTCTCCCAGGCAACCAGCAATAGAACAAGGGGACACAGTCTCAAGTTGTGCTGGGGGAAGTATAGGCTGGATATTAGGAGGAAGTTCTTCCCAGAGAGAGTGATTGGCATTGGAATGGGCTGCCCAGGGAGGTGGTGGAGTCACTGTCCCTGGAGGTGTTTTTAACCTGGTTAATATCTATATCTATCTATCTATCTATCTATCTATGTAAATCAAATGCAAAGAAAAACACAGAAAAGAAATAAAATGTTAAAATCCACACACACCACAAAACCATAATCCATATGACAAGACTCAAGCCATAAAGCTTGACTTGAAGTGAAATACCACTTTATTTTCTGTTATTGAAACTATAAAACCAAACAATTATCCTTTTTATTTAAAAAGGAAAATAAAACCCATCCTATTTCAGAATTCTTGCTACATGCAACCTTTCTCATTTCCATTGGCTGATACATATCACATTTGAGCTTCCTTTGTTTGTGATTCTCAATCTCTAAAATCTATGCCTTTTCCATAAAACAAACAGAACATTTTGGCAATTGGGCTTAAATGTCTCTTTCTACAGTGCTTTCCCCTTCTCCATTAATTTTGGGTGGTTCATGTAACTCTCCTGTAGAACATTAGACGGTATTAATTTAGCCAGTAATATATAGCCCTCTTTTTAAAGAAGACATTTATGTAAGTTCTTTTGATGATTTCTCGTGAAACACCCTCAATGGGATTCTGAAGGGGAATAAAACTTGACTTTTGAGAGAAACCATGAAGGATAACGGAATATAAACCAAAAAGAAACATCTCTTCTTACCTAGAGATCTCAGCTGGTGAGTATAACCAGGAGAGATTTCTGCAGGGTTGAGATAGCATGCAGGAGGTTCTGATGAGACTGGCATGAAGTATCTAAGGATCTCGTCAGAGACTTAAAACCAAATGAGAATAGACATGTAGCAGGTTCTTTTTTTCTTTTTTTTTTTTTTTTTCAATAGCTTCTTGTCTCTCATTTCAACATACTCAGATCACACCATTTGTAAATCCAGTTGTCAGGGCATGAAAATGTGGAGACTTGCGAGGCAGAAGTCACTCAGCCATCTGGCAGGCAGGACTGAATGCTGCAGAGTAAAGCTTCTCCATTTCATTTCAGTAGCATGTTACATTAAACAAGTAAGCAGGGACACCTTGGCATAGAAAGCAAAGAGTATTTAAAAAAAATACTCATCTAATTTAGCAAGCACACGAGGGACAGCTCGCCCAGTGACAGCTACAACAAAAGAATAATCCTGTAATGGCTCTCTGACAGTTTATTTGCAGTGCATATGCTTAGGCAGTACCTACTGTTTATTTTCTAAGCAGCTTAGCAGATGGGAGGTAAGTAGGATGATTATTATAATTCAATATAAAATACATTTAAATAAAGTTGGGGGTCTGACTTAAGCCCTTAAAAGTCAAAATATATGAGTTAACTCTCCAGCAACATCCTTAGCTCAGCTGCTATTCTTATTTTCTAAATGTGGAACAGCCTCTTATCACAGACTGCCACACCACTGGACAATGTAGAATTGGTATGAGGAAAGAATTAGTTCCAGCAGCTCCCGAGGAACAAGATTCCACACCACAGGCAATTTGACACAACTTCTATCAGGCCATTTTCCACGTATATTTCTTTTTGCAGTTGAAACGTGGTTTTACACTTTTATTTGTTTTCTAATATCTATCCTTTCATACATGTCTGATCCAACTTAAACAAAGTGTCTCAGGGAATTGGAATCTCAGCAAAAATCTCTAATTTAGACACGTGAGAAACACAAGATTATGTCATTTGCTGAAGCTTCCCCCCAAAAGTCAGTCTTATAATAGAGCAGTTTATTAGTGTCCATTTTCCAGGTAAACCTTTCCAATCACTTTAAGCTTTTTGATATTGTATTTAAAAAAAAAATTGTTTCAGGCAATACAGGAACAAGCCACTAGAGAATTTAAGGGAGAAGGGAAACAAAACTTAATTCTGAAGATGAAACTGCATTCCAATTTATTATTCCATTTCCATTAAATTAGAAGCTAACAAGACATGAAACCATCAAGGAAAGTGCATCGCGTTGCAGTCACAGAAGCTAGAAGGTGGTCCTCAGTGGCTTAGATCAATTAGGATACTGAATTGAGTATCTGCCAGTGCAGGCGTTTAGTGATGAGATGTCTCAGTCAGGCATTCAAGGCTTACACTTAAAGATTGCTGTTTATACCCACTGCCACAACAGCAAAAACTGAGGCAAACCACAACTAATGCAGCTTATTAACATCTTTTTTAATAGATCTTTTAATAGATAGTGTTTAGTTAATTAAGTGGTAGAATGCATCTAGATACGAAGGAAGGATTAAAAGCAGGATTCAGAACACAGGGATAGGAGAAGGCTGGATTTTTTTTTCATGTGTAAGTGTAGAATAAAAAGTATTTCCAAGAATTTGGAGTATAAATAATAGTGCTAAAAAATAAACCCCAGCCAACCAAAAAAACCAAACCCAAACCCAATATCACACCCAATACCACATCTACTGCCTGTCCATAGGATGAACTTTCATGGAACATTCATTTATATAAGTTAATGTGGGATTTGATAAGTGCATGGCAGAATAATCCATCTAGAACACAAGAAGCTATTTGTGGAAGCATCAGAGATACATCAGAGAAGAGCAACAAAGCTGATGAGAAGCCTAGAACACAAGCTATGTGAGGAGAGGCTGAGGGAGATGGGGTTGTTTAGACTGGAGAAGGGGAGGCTCTCATTGCTGTCTACAACTACCTGAAGGGAGGTTGTAGCCAGGTGGGGTTTGGTCTCTTCTCCCAGGCAACAAGCAACAGAATAAGAGGACACAGTTTCAAGTTGTGCCGAGGGAAGTATAGGCTGGATGTTAGGAGGAAGTTGTTGGCAGAGAGAGTGATTGGCATTGGAATGGGCTGCCCAGGGAGGTGGTGGAGTCACCGTCCCTGGAGGTGTTCAAGAAAAGACTGGATGAGGCACTTAATGCCATGGTCTAGTTGACTGGACAGAGCTGGGTACTAGGTTGGACTGGATGATTTTGGAAGTCTCTTCCAACCTGGTTGATTCTGTGATTCTATAGAATGAACAAATATAAAATCGCTGTGCTTGCTTTCTGTTCATCCTGGGGCTTCCTTCTGAAACTCCTGATGGTTAGGATGCTAGCGTTCAGGTGCTTTTCACAACACCTACAGGTATCAGAATAAAATTAGAAAGAGGGGGGAAAAATTAACATCCTACTGTGATCAATGTTCTCACATCTCTGCCCTGGTGAGGCCTCATCTGGAGTATAGGGTCCAGTTCTGGGCTCCCCGGTTTCTTGGGGTCCAGTTCTGGGCTCCCCAGTTCAAGGACAAGAAACTGCTTTGAGAGAGTTACAGCAGAAGCAGAAGGCTCCAAAAATGACTAGGAGACTAGAACATCTCTCTTGTAAAGAAAGGCTGAGGGCCTTGGGGCTTTTTAGCCTAGAGAAGGCTGAAGTAGGATCTTCTCTGTGCTTATGAATACTTAAAGGGTGGGTGTCAGGAGAATGGAAAGAATTTTTTTTCAGTGGTGATCAGTGACAAGACAAGAAGTAGCAGGCACAGACTGGAATATAGAAAGTTCCATCTAAACATGAGGGGAACGCCTTTATTTTGAAGGTGGTAGAGGACCAAGACAGGCTTTCCAGGGAAGATGTGGAGTCTCTTTCTTTGGAGACTTTTGAAACCTGCCAGGATGCTGTCCGGTGCAACCTGCTCTAGGTGACTCTGCTCTGGTGGCAGAGTTGGGCTAGATGATCTCCAGAGGTCACGTTCAATCCCTATCATTCTGTGGTCTCTTTCAAAGACCCTAAGATTAAGAAGCTTTAAAAAGGTGGGGGAGTGATGGTGCTTGTCTGTGGCTGTGGTTTTTTTAAGAGTTCACCAAGTTATTATTTAAGAGCTTCCATAATCATCTCTCTGAAACATATTTTTTGTGGCAATATGTGCTAGTTTGAGCCTAGCTAGCATGTTTTGGTGAGAAGAACTAGATCATAGGCTGAGAAATGAAAACAATGGTGTCTACTTCCCTCACAGTCTTGCTGAGATGTGTAAAGAAGAAAGGCAAAACAAAGATTAGGTCACTTTGCTCTGCACTTGGTGCTGGGCTGTCCTCTTCTGCTTTTGCCTGCTGGGGAGCTCATGGCTGCTGGCTGAACTCCATCTTGCNGTGGGGGGGCAGGGAACACCCAAACCATCACACAATACCTTGGCTTTTGAAGATCTGCTGTGTGCTCAAAACACATGCTACCATGTCACAACATGTATGCTATCAGAATTTGAGACTGAGATATGATAGTAAGAGATACAAAATGCAGTTCAGCACAATCAAACTCTGTAGAGTAGAAAATGCAGTACCAGAAGTACCTCACTAGTGCCTTACTGCTCTTATAAGATCCACTCATACTGACAGAACTCCTACAGGGTGCATTGCTCAAACCATATAATGAAGTGCACCTAAACACCTTAAGCCCAACCAAGGTTCTTCTCACTGAACAATATACTTGATCTGGTAAACTGAAAGTAAAAACAAATCACATCCAATTCTTCCCCTTTCCAGCATTACATTAGAAATTCCTTTAAAAGCTTGCAAGCTCAATTCCAGCAGCTAAATTATGTTAAACCCAAATTGCTTTTTGCTGTCACAGTAACCATTGTTCTGAGTGCAGACAGGTTTGTGTTTATTTATTTATTTTTCATTTGTTTTCCCAAGCTATAGGACTGCAGAAAGCTTACTGTGGCAAACAGGTGGGGTAGCAAATCTCACTAATGTAGTTCTTCCCTCTCTACTGGAGGCAATTTAATTTGTAAAATAACAAGGATTTAATTTTACATTTCATACCCCTGAACTTGGGGCAAGTTTGAACAGCTTGCTTTCCCCAGCAGTTAACAAGAGGAGCTCTTCTGTAAGAGTTAAGAACTTTCTGCAGGTAGACTATACCAGACCTTTCTGCTCCATGGCTTAGAAACAAGATTTTTGCAGAGATTCTGAATATCTAGCTAAATTTCAACTTGAAAATTCATTATCACATCCCACTATTTGTACAGCCCTGTCATTCACAGGAGCACTTGCTTGTGGAAAAGCAGTTTTCCCACCACACTATCAAGATCATGATTAACTGGCCTCATCATGGTACAACAGAAATGTTAGGTGTGGGATTTTCAGCAATGAATTTATTTGCAGAAGCATGTCTTCCCACCAAGTACACAGCTTGATATACACATCTGCTTCCTAGAATGAGACTGCTGGATGCCATAACAAACCCATCAAACAGCATAACCACCTCCTTCTTCTGATGCTGATGGGTTGGAGGAGTTTTCTCTCAAGTGTAGTATTGGGTAAAGAGCAAAACCAACAGTTGCCAGCATCCTAACCAAAATCAGCTCCCAACTTGTATACATGCTTTGCTATATTGAAACACATGCAGAGAAGTGAAAGGGATGGGACACACACAGACTCTATATCATCATAGCCACTGATTTTGGTTTACTTGCAAAAGAACTACTGCTGAAGGAGTCACACCAGTCATTAGGGAACAAGTGAGATATTTCTAACACTAAGAAGAAAGGAGATTTTGTTACATCATGTTAAACAGAAGGAAGAAATGTTTGCCTCTGAGGGTTGTGAGGCACTGGAAGAGGTTGCCCAGAAAAACTCTATAGGCTCCAAGCCTGGAAGTGTTGAAAGTCAAAGTGGATGGTGCCTTGTGCAAGCTGGTCTAGTAGGCAGCACTCCTGTTAATGGTAGGAGGACCGGGACTAGATCATGTTTAAGGTCCCTTCCAACTGAAACCCTTCTATGATTCTATATTTTCAGTCTAGAAATATAAACTCCAATCCTTACTACTTAAATGTTACAACAGGAACATACACTCAGCCTAATAAACCATTCTACTCTGAATTTAGTACTCTGCACTCAGACTTTCAAATATGGCTTGATCACTTTCAGTAGGTGACTCAAAATACAACACAAATCCATAGAATGGTTTGGATTGGAAGGGACCTTCCAAATCTCTGCTATTGGAAGGGACACCTTCCATTAGGCTGGGTTGCTCAAGGCCCTGTCCAATTTGTCCTTGAACATCCCTAAGGAGAGAACATCCACAACCTCCCTGGGCAACCTGCTCCAGTGTCTCGCCACCCTCATTCTAAAGAAGTATTTTCTAACATTCAGTCTGAACCTACTTTCCTCAAGCTTAAATCTATTCCCTCTCATCCCCAAGTACCTGGTGTATGCAGAGCTGCCTGCTTCTGTGCAATGTCATATCCTGACAGGTCAATGTATCTGTTTCTCTTTAAGATAGAAATCAGTATTACAATATCTGTATCATCTCACTGTTATCCTAATAAAGGCTAACAAGATCAAATTGAAACAGATCAATTAATGAATTGATGAAAATGCAAATCAATCAGCAGGACAAAGCTATTCTCCAACGTACTTCACAACATTGGCTCCAGCCTGCACGCTGTCTCTTCCTGCCCTTCACAAGAGGAGGTGTCTGATCTGCACATCTCAGGCCTCCATTCAAAGAAACCCTGGGTAAATTCAGGCAAAAGTCCCCCCTTTAGACCCCCAAAGCACAAGTTTGCTAAAGACTGTGCCTTTCCACCTCATTGCCCAGACATAGCTTTAACACTCAGCCTGAGAAGGGATTCCAAGGAGTAGAGAGAGAGTGCTCCTTACTCAAACGTTGGTAGTATTTACTCAAAGGTTGAACTTGGAGCGCAAAGCAGAGCTACATTTTGGACTAATAATAAAATACAAAGAACAAAAAGAACTACAAAAGCCTACTATAAAAACACATCTACAGAGAATACACTACAAAGAACAGTTACACTGAAGTTGCATGGGGTGCAGATGTACAGAAATGTAAAATGAAGCTATTCTGAATCAGAAGAACTGGAACAGTCATAACTTAGGGTGTCAAACACAGCTTAAGCCCATAACACCTTAAGACACTTTAAATTAAATTTGGAATAGGTTGGGTGCACACTCAGGGTGAAATGATTAGACTCAAACAACTCAATGCAAAGGGGCTTGCTAACACTCAACAAGAACACCTTTCTCCTATCTTGGCTGTCTGTACTCCTTACAGGATCACAGGCACATCTAACACAGATGGATCAAAGCAGACTCCACATGCATTTTCCACAACCACAGTGTAAAAGATCATGCTGTAAAGTCCATTAAGCTGGCAAACATCTTCTAACTGAAGCCTGGAGTGACATCTAGCCCTGCTAGCCAAGGAAGGCATTTGAGGGTTGAGGGCACCTGCTCTTTAAGGTAGCTGAGGTGATAGTTGTGCCTCACCTAAGCATCAGCATGAAAAACAAGTGGAGGGCTTTTCTGTTGATAAACCTAATGAGTTTTTTGGTCAAATGTGTCAGCAGCTGGTTTGTCTCTGAAATAAGAGTGCTTTAGGTTCATCTGTTACAAGTCCATTGTATCAATTTAGTTAAGCTCGAAGTGCAATAGCTCTTAAATTTGATAAACTCAGCCTTGAAAGATGTAGTCTCTGAAGAAAACTCTCTGAGTGGTGCCCTAAGCTTGCATTTCAGAATGGAAGTGGCACAGTGGCCCCTGGTCCCTCCAACCCCTTCCTTGGTGCACAAAGTGCCCTGAAAACATACCTAATGCATCATGAGAGCTGCCTAATCTGTACCAGGCTTCTTTTGGCACATGTTCTTTACTTCCCTTTTACACAAATACATCAGTGCCATGGTTTCAGAGCCTCTAGTCAGAGTCCTTCTCAAGCACAGCATGGATCTAATACCGCACCAGGAAGGACTAGAAAATTGGTCCCTGGTTCAAGTGTTCAAGGCCAGGTTGGATGGACCCTTGAACAGCCTGGTCTAGCAGAAGGTGTCCCTGCCTATGGCAGGGGCAGGTTGCAATTAGATGATCTTGAAGGTCCCTTCCAACCTACTGTATCTAATCTTTAAAATAAAAATGTTTTATGAGGAGTACTAATTGAAAATGTCTGATATTCTCTTCACCTTTGTTTGTTCCCATCATCAATTTAGTTTTGTGAAACACTCTGCATAGGTGGTTGAGAAAGTAAAATAACACCAAAAATGTTCCAAAAGTATCTCAGCAGGTGAAAGGACTGTGTGATATTCAAAGTAACAGTACCAGTGTCATTCGCTGTTCCATGCCTCAGTGGATAAGTCAAACAGAAATACAAAATTTATCTGAGCCATTTTTGAAGAATGCAAACCAATTAAGAAACAAATAAATTCCATATGAACACAGAATCATAGAATAGAATCATAGAATCAACCAGGTTGGAAGAGACATCCAAGATTGCCCAGTCCAATCTATTACCCAGCCCTATCCAATCAACCAGACCATGGTACTGTAGGGTTACAATATTATGTCAGCCTTTTCTCACCCTCAGTGCTTTTATCTGATCTTATTTTATTTCCAAATAAAGATCATCTCTATTTTTTTTTAATTTTATATTTTTTTAAGGAAATGACAATAAAAATATTTTAAAACAGAAAATAAAAAAAAATAGAGATTATATTTTTCCATCAAGACATGAGAAATATTATTTAACAGGGGAATAAAAGAAGAAAGTATTTTTAAATAAAGAAAGAGTTAGAGAAGGAGATAAACAATGTCTTCAGCTTTCTGTTCATGTTATGTCCTGTGATGACATGTTATGGGGTAAGAGCTGGTTCTAATTGAGGAAAAGATTTATTCAGGCAGAATCAAAAATACCCTCAAGTCTTGCTAGGTCATGGAATCACACAGCAAAGAGTGAAACTGTTAAAACTAACAATGCTGTTCAACAAGCTCCTCGAGTGAGAATGAGCCAGAATTTGTAACACAGGGAGAGGTCTTACCCTTTGCTGTCCCTATTCCAAGCTGCTTTCTCTTACCACTGTGAAGCTCTTCCTCTGAATGCCACTGCCTGGTGGTTGTGGAGCTGTACAATGAACTGGAATAGCAAAATAACATAAACTGAGAAATAACCTCTTCAGAGCAGTTTTAACCCAAATTTGTTCCCAGAGCAGTGCGTGGGTGAATGAATGCCTGTGTCAGCACAAAGGAGATGTTATCAGTCAGATGCATGGAGGGAACAGCAAGACCTGCAGTAAACCAGTTTATGCCAATTTAAGCTACAGTATTTTGATGTCATCGGTCACCAGCTCACTTGACAAGGACAGTACGAGCCTCCTTCGATTGCCACTGAAGTCTAAGAATCATTCTGCTTATCAGACACTGAGTAACCTGTTATCTAGTGCTGTATATTCTAGAAACCTGATTAAGATTTTATCTAAAGGGTATGGCTCTGCCAAGGCTATAAACCCCACAGGTTATTAAGTGTGGGTCACCTAAATACCCATCTCACTTCTGAAGGGCTGCCCTTAATTGTCTGTAGAACTTTACACACCCAGCTGCTTGTAGTTTCAATTCAATTTCCTTACATTAAACTGTTCCTGTCTATTCTGCTCCTCTTTTTTTACTGTATTTCAGGAATGATGCCAAGCTCAGCTGAGTGTAAGTGAATACAGCCCCATGAGCTCACAGATTTCACCGTGGGTGATGGTGACCCTTGGTATCTCCCTTAACCGATTGCTTTAGTGATAAATAAATAAAATTATACCATTTCTTTCAGCATACAAAGAACAGTTACAAGCTAGGTAGAGAAAGACTTAAATGTCTTCAGAGATGAAATAGCAGGAAGCAATCTCTGGGGAAAGAGAGTCCATTTCAACTGCTTGTAATCCAGTGAAAACAACTGTCCAGATGAAAGGATTGAACAACAAAGCCACCAAAAATGGAACATGATTTCTACGCTTTCAGCAGCGTCACAATAAGCTGCAGGTGCCTGGAAGAATGGAAACTATCCCACAAAAAGCATCACTGTTGGATTTCTGCTGTACAAAACCTACTTTTCATCTTGTTCTTGATTACTTCTGATGGACTACATGCACTTAACATATGGTCATTTTAAATGCAAATATTAAGGGTATGAAAAGGCACACACACATGCTGAATTTTGGATGCCTCCCAGGAACTAAAGTGGCTTGATAATATGACAAAATCACATTAGTTGCCCAAGCATAAATTGGCCTTGGCCATCCAAATATCAATATACATTTGGCAAAATGAAGTGAAACACCAAGGGGGAATTGAGTGGAATTGTTGCCATTGTCCCTAGAGGAGAATGGAGAATGAAGTATAACAGACAAGGTAAAAGTGATGAATGGACTGATATGAAAAAAACTACTAATGGTATGTGCCACTTAATACTTTTGAAAGCAAAAGGTAATAGAAATCATCCAGAAAGTTTCTCTGGTCGTGAATAATGCAAACTCACTTGGCTGAATAGACTACATTACATTTCAACAGATCTGAGGGAAATGGAAAAAGAAGGAATGAGTGGTAAAGTTTCTCTGTGAGATTCAATAAATCAGAAGGAAATGACTAATGGGAAGGTGGGTGACAACAAACAGGACTGAGAACACAACTGTCATCACTGAAATGCACCTTTAAAAAAGGCCATACCTTGAGTTCTGTGTCCAGTTCTGGGCTCCTCAATTCAAGAGAGATGTTGAGATACTGGAACATGTTCAGAGACAGGCAACAAAGCTGGTGAGAGACCTGGAACACAGCCTTGTGAGGAGAGGCTGATGCAGCTGGAGATGTTTAGCCTGAAGAAGAGGAGGTTCAGGAGGGACCTCATTGCTGTCTAGAACTCCATGTAGGGAGGTTGTAGCCAGGTGGGTGTTGGCCTCTTCTCCCAGGCAACCAGCAACAGAACAAGGAGACACAGTCTCAAGTTGTGTAAAAGGAGATCTAGGCTGGATGTTAGGAGGAAGTTCTTGACAGAGAAAATGATTTGCCATTGGAATGGCTGCCCAGGGAGGTGGTGGAGTTGCTGTTCCTGGAAGTGTTAAAAAAAAAGCCTAGATGAGGCACATAGTTCTGTGGTCTAGTTGATTGGATAGGGCTGGGTGCTAGGTTGGACTGGATGATCTCGGAGGTCTCTTCCAACCTGATTGATTCTATGATTGTATGATTCTATGAAAAGGAAGACAAGATTAAATTATTAAGATTAAAGTAAGGAGAAACAAATGTATGCGTATGGTTTGGGGTTCCAAAGGTTTTGTGGAGCCAAAAGGTATGTTCTTGCATTTAGGACAAAATTGTTAGAAGGAACTGTATCAGCCCTGAAAACAAAGACATCAAATTATGAATCTTTAAAGCAAACTCCTTGTTCAGCTCTGGTTGCGCTTGGACTGGGAGAGAGCTACCTGCTTCCAGGATCCTGCTCTGGTCAGCATTCTCTGCCTGAACCCAGAGTTCATGCTGAAGTCCTTGGAGATATATGAGGCCTCTCTCAGCTCAAGTCTCTGCCTGTTTAGTAGTTTCCTTTCACTTTGACAGCTGGATGACAGCAACTGACCTTGGTTATACACATGCCAAGTGGCCTGGGCATGGCCAAACAATATTATCTTCCACATATTTTATTTCTGAAGTAAGAAGTTCATGATGAAACCTGGAGAAAAGAAAGTTCCAGGGAGACCTCTCACCCTTCCAATATTTGAAGGAGGCCTCCAGGAGAGCTGGAAAGGGACTTTTGACAAAGGCATGGAGTGACAGGACAAGAGGTAATGGTTTCAAAGTGGGAGAAGATGGATTGAAATGAGATATAGGAAAGTCATTCTTCCCCATGAGGGTGGTGAGAAGTTATGAAAGCTCCAAGCTTGGCAGCATTCAAAGGCAGGTTGAATATGGCCTTGAGCAAGCTGGTCTACGAGGGTTGGAACCAGATGATCTCTAAGTTCTCTTACAACCCACACTATTCTATTTGCCTAGAATTCTGTGATATGAGTTAAAATAAAGGTTTTATCTATTACATTTCTGTTGAGTCTTTCTAGCAGTCTCCTTGAGTTCTGTGGTGAAGGCTTTGACCCTTACTGGAGGGAGTGGTTCACAAAGAGTGAGACATACTGTAATCTCCTTCAACCACCTGCAGTTCTCCTGCCACGGGGACTGTTTAAGCAAAGATGTCTGAATCAAAGTACAAAAGCAAGCCAAAGGAATTCGCTCTTCTGCATCCAGTAGATATGGCTCATCCTCTCACCCATTATCCCTCAGATCCTCGTGGAAGAAGTGTCCCCTCTTGCTTTCCCAGATTTTTAAAGGCAGAAGTATGTGAAGTATTAATTACTTTCTCTAGAAGCTGAATTAACTCGCATAGTTGTGTGTATTTCAGATAAGAATCAAGTCCAAAACATTCACTGCTGGGAGCCAATTAAGACTTTAATTAGGAATAAAGCAGGAAAGAAATGAGGGATTCACACATTATTGATATTTTCAAAGCTGGAAGTTACATTTGCAGGGAGGTCTTTGTTGTACATTAGAATAAAAGAACTATGCTGAAACATTTCTTTCACAGCAGGAGACTTTTGTCACTTTGCTGAAGAAATTATGCTAAAAAACTACACAAAGGCAAGTTTCCTTACTCTTCCACTTGTCTGAAAACCAGAACTAGAGAGAATTAGATAAAATAAAAAGAAACTTTCACCTGAGAAAATGACTGCCTTCCATTAAGGACTTCATCAGTGCACATTTTAGCAGAGGAAGAAAAAAAATCTGTTAGCCAGGGGGACAAAGAGACTACATACTAATTATTCCTTTTGATCTTCACTTGCAGGAAGACATCTGACAACTGTCAGAGATAAAGCTTACAATTAGGCAGCTTTTTTAAATAATTAAGTACAGGAACTGAAGCTTTCCCTAGACTTGCCTGGCCTTTTTTTTTGTATTACCTCCAGCTGTATTATTGCCAAGCCAGCTGAGAAGCCACAGCCAGTGATTTTCTCCCATTGCCTGCACACAATAAACTGGAAAGTCTGTGAATGAAACCACAGCCCACCTCAGTCACTAAGGTGACCCAGTTAACACTACGCTAGGCAGTCATTTGGTAGAAATTAATAATCAGTGACCTTTCTAACGACTCACTGAAGGAAAGTCATTTCTTTTTGTTTTTACAGCTGGAAACTACACAGCCTGTCTATTCAGTGATTAAAATCTCTCATGATGATATTTATAATGAAAAAGAAAAAAAAAATCCACCTAACTCATCAACAGCAAAAGCTGAAGGAATAAAAACAAAGGATTAAGGTAACCTTGAGAGGGCTCGTTACTGCTCGGTTAACCTCAGCACACAGAGGCACAGCTCTACCTGCATCCAGTCTGCTTTGCATACACTCCACATCTGCCACGTTTAGCCTTTATCATCGTAATCAAAACAAGCTAACAAGCACTAGAAGTTAAGCAATGTCTTTTTCAAGAGCTGTCTTAATGACAGAAAGAGGACTCAGGGAGGAAGGCCCAGAGAATGCTGTCTCAGTGAATCGTTATGCTGAGGAGCACTTCCAACACTGACCTTTGCCTGTGTTCCCCAGACCTACGGGCATCAACAGGAAGCAGGAATGGTTGAGTATTGCCAAAGCTAATTATCTTCCAAACTTTTTAGTTACCTGGAAAATGATTCTTGTTTTGAAAATACAGATTTTAAAATAAAGTATTATTTCTAGAAATAGATATATCAGCATATCTGCCTTATTTTAACATTCATGATGTGTCCTTACACAGAAATCTCATCAAATGAAATATTCAGACATCTCAAGATACTTATGCTAACCATAAGAAGAAGAAAGTGCCTCACAAACAAACTGAGTTTCTTGAAAGTTGTCTATTGACTAATCTGGAAATCAAAAATGGAGTATATTTAACAAGAATTTGCTTTGTGAATTATTTAAATGGTCAATAATGGGAATGGTAAGACTCATAAATAGGAGGCAGTTAATTAATTTCTTCTTCTTTTCCTTAACTGATTTTATGTCGCTTATCTGTACAAACCCATGGTTATAATCATAGAATCCCAGAGTGGTAGAGGTTGGAAGGGACCTCTGACCACAGGATCACAGGATATTAGGAGTTGGAAGGGACCCCAGGAGATCATCGAGTCCAGCTCCCCTGCCAGAGCAGGACCACACAATCTAGCACAGATCACAGAAAAACACATCCAGACAGGCCTTGAAAGTCTCCAGGGAAGGAGACCCCACAACCTCTCTGGGGAGCCTGTTCCAGTACTCTGGGACCCTTACAGTAAAGAAATTCCCCCTTGTGTTGAGGTGGAACCTCTTGTGCTGCACTTTACATCCATTGCTCCTTGTCCTATCCCAAGGAGCAAGTGCCCTGCCCCCTCCTGACCAGCCCTCAGGTATTGATAAGCCTGACAAATCCAACTCCTCTGCCAAAGCAGGATCACAATCCTAGTTCTCCCATATGAGCCTGTTGAGTAAATGTGCTTGATCTAAACCTGAGTAATTTTTGCCTATTTCTGAAGTTTCAGACGAGGTCCCATAAATATTATCTTACCCTGAAGATTCTGTAACATAACAAGAAATTGTTTAAAGGCTTTGAAGATTGAGTGTTTTCCAGATGAATATCCAGGAAAGCACATGAGTAAAGTGGTAATTAGGAATATTAATAAATCTCATTGTAATTATGGGCACTGCACTGGTTTAATGTTGGGTAGGTTGGGTTTTGTTTTTTTTTGCCTCTGAGAGGAAGGATTTTCTCTACTGTTTTTAGAAGGATCACAAAAGCTTGCCTCCAAATCCCCTCCAAGTTTGACTGTTACAACAACAAAAGACACAAGAAGTTGTTTCTAAGTAGCAAAGATGTATTTCATGCTCTCAGAATGAATTCTGAATGTGATACGAGTCCTCCACTTCTGTCCAGAGGAAAGGGACTTCAGAAGTGAGCCTGAAGTGAGTGCAGATGTGAGAAATGAGATTGAAAAATGCCTAGTTATTTCTGTGGTGCTACTGCTTGTTTCAAAGAGAACTCTCCTTTTCGTTTTCAAAGCTCAATCCTGTTTGGATACCTATTCTGTACTGTAACAATATGATGACATTTTTTATATGGGAACGAGCCACATCTGATTTCTTTCTTGAATTTCATTCTTCATGGAACACCCCAAAGCAGTGTTTTGCATCTCCAAAAATGAAACATTTTATGACATTTTGTTTGTGCACAGGCACAAATGATTCTAGTCTTCTCATGCCATGGCTTTCTTCTTCACAAAGTAAAATGTCCTTACCGTGGAATTATGGAGTTATTTCAATTGGAAGAGACCTCTAAGATCAACAAGTCCAACCTAAGACCACCATGGCCACTTGTCCCAGTTTAGAGCCATGAGCTACTGTCGAGTTGGCCTCTCTTCTAGGCCGTGCAGGAGAGGGAGAGACACTGGGCTTACACCAGTGTGATGCATAATGGTCAATCTGTTCATTGAAACTCAGCTTGAACCTATGTAGTGGAGTTCAGTAGAGGGGTGTGTACTTTTGATAGGCTTACAAAGCAGAGATAGGCTGTCCACATGCACAGAGGCAGACCTGACCAACTACCCCCCTTTGCAAGAACTTAGCCACAACATTGCTTGTTCCCAGGGCTGAGCAGCCTACCTTCTCACACAGCTCAGAACTCCCTCAGCTTCTCTGCCAGCCTCCCAAGGCCACTTTTCTGCAGCTGTGCCTCCTTGTCAGTTCAGTTACTCAATCCTGCTTACTCTCCTTATTTTCTCAGACTATTCAGTTCTGCCCAAACCCCAGCAAGCTACCCAGGAGTGTAGGACAGAAATGACTCTTACTTCTTTTGAGGAGTAAGAATGAAGATATTGCACACTGATGGGAAGTTTAAAGGGAGATTCCCTCTCTAGGTGCATATATATAAAAGGCAATCAGGTAGAATGGATGCATCCACAAGCTAGGCCAAGTCTATTGGACTAGAACTTTCTAGAATCCTTCACCTCTTTCATCCTCAGCAGGCCTGAGAGTAGGCCAAAACTGCCCTCTTCAGCTTAGGCCTACAAGGCCTCAGCAGGCCGCATGACACAGCTCAAAATTCCCTGCCAGCTTGAAGCCATCTCCCACACACCAACCATGAGATCAGCAGGGACATGCTCTGCCTGCAGAAAAGATGTGAAGAAGGGAAGGGAAGGGAAGGGGAAGGGGAAGGGGAAGGGGAAGGGGAAGGGGAAGGGGAAGGGGAAGGGGAAGGGGAAGGGGAAGGGGAAGGGGAAGGGGANAAAACTGTATCAGCCAGGCACTGATAAGCTGATAAGCTATGAAAATGGCTGATAAGCTATGAAACCAGAAAGTGGAATAGAATAAAAACATTACAATATCCTGGGGTGACCAGGTCTGTCCCTTAGAATGGGACTTCATCTTTGTAGTTTTGTGCTAGTTTGAGCCTAGCTAGAATGTTTTGGTGAGAAAGACTAGATTACAGGCTGTGAAAGGAAAACAAGGCTGATGTCTACCTCACTCACAGGCTTGCAGAGAGATAGAAGAACAAGAATCCAAACATAGATAAGGAGTCGATGGCTTCTTCTGGGGGAACTGGCTGAGCTGCTTTTTCTCTCTAGCCTCTCTGCCATCTCTCTGATTAATCCACTTTGCTTTCTAACCCCCTGGCCGAACCTCCGTTCTTCCTTGGGACTGGGGTAAGGTTGAGAGGGGCAGGGGGAGAAGGTGAAAGGGCACTTGGGAGCCCCTCCTGGGGACTCAGGTTTCTGGGAGGGCTGTTGTGTTTCTGTGTCACCTTTTACCTTGTATATTTCTGCATATAACTGTATATACTGTGAATATAAGCTTCATTCAACTTCCAGAGCAGGCTGAGTCTAGTCTGGGTGATTTCCAAAGTGTGTGGGGGGGAGCAGGTAACACCCAAACCATCACAAGTTTCTTTAAGGGAACCTGGGACCCCTCAAATTACCACACCACTCAACTATGTCCTGAAGTGCCAGGTCCACAAGCTTCTTGAACCAACAATTATGAATGATCACTTGCTCATGATACATCACCTAAGAAAGTCCTGTCATTGAATGAAACCTTGGTAGAAAGCAGGTCAGCCATCACACACCACTACTCAAGCCCATTCCACAAACTGTAGTAAGTTAATAGTACTGAAATGAACAAATCAGGTGTGTTTCAGGAACTGAGTTTTATGAGTTATACACAATGATTCACTGCCCAACTGAACCTTCCAGCCCTCTGAGATTATTTTTTATTGCTCACCCTAGCAATTCAGAATTTCCAGGGATCCCAAAAAAATCCCAGATATCCTTCACAAGTTAGTTTCTCCCTAGAAGAACCTCTGAGGGAAACGAATCATGTGAACAGTGCAGCCTTCCCCACTGTGCTCTCTGCACTTTCCCTTTAAGGTTGTCTTTCAAAGTCAACAATTTCTGCAGCACTCCTGTAGTAGTCATTGTTCCTTGATTTATGCAAAAGAAATACCAAGTATATTATCACCACCACAACTCTCCTTCGTGTTCTTGGGAGGTGGGAAGGAAAGAAAAGAAGTCAGTCAAAGGCTTCTGTACTTAAGCAGCTCGCAGGCATTAAGTTCAGTAACTTTAATCACTTAATGCTTTTGAAGAGATTCCCTTTCTCTTTTTTAATTTGTTTTTTTTTGCTATGGACTTTGAAGAGAAGACATGTAGTCTCCTTGCAACCTCAACAACAACAAGGGTTTTCTTTTACAAACTTGGCTTTATGAGGTTCATCATCCATTGAAACAGCCAGATTCTCTGCCACGGAAAAAAAAATAAAGGAAAAACATTCAATCACTCCACAGTAGAGGTAAAAACTATTGGATATTGTGTATCTTGCAGTGATTTTTCTCCCAAGCACATCTTTAATTGCTTGAGAAGGATTATTAATTGCTATTACAAACTGTTCAGCAATCCTAACAGCTTATTGATGAAATGTTATCTTCTTGAGGCTCTAGACCTCGTTTTCATTTACCATGTTATCTCTATGGCTCATTCATTATAATATTATATCAATATTATGCCAACCTAATCAAATCAGTTTTGCCTCTTCCAAATTACTCCCTTCCCCTGTACAAACTAAATGATCTTTCCAGTCCCTTCCAACTCAAGCCATTTTATGATTCTATAATCACCTTACAGTTTTTAAAACACTTCTACATCACAGAATCACAAAATCATTGAGGGTGGACAAGACCTCTGAGATCATCAAGTCTAGCCCATGACCCAGCACTATGACATCAGCTAAACAATGCCAAGTGCCACATCCAATCTTTTCCTAAAGACCTCCACCACCTCCCCAGGCAGTCCATTCCAGTGCCTAATCACCTTTTCTGTGAGGAAGTGTTTCCTAATATCCAACCTAAACCTCTTCTGGTGCAGCTTCAAACCATGGTCTCTTGTTCTGACACTAATTGCCTGGGACAAGAGCCTGACCCCCACCTGATTACAACTTCCTTTTAGGTAGCTGTAGAGAGTGATGAGGCTCCCTCTAAGTCTCCTCTTCTCCAGGCTGAGCAACTCCAGCTCCCTCAGCCTTTCCTCACAGAACTTTCCCTAAGGACCCCTTACCAGACTTGTCACTCTCTGAACATGCTGCTGCAACTCAATTTTGTGTGTTTGCTCCTATCTCAAATTTCAAATTAATTAATATGCTATCATGCTGCTTTCAAGCTTTATTTTGCTTTGCACCTTGTGGTAGGCAATGTTCACTTTGCTCGATTATCCAACAGTTTGTGCATCTTCACAACTTCATACAGTTCAGCAGGTGAGTGCTGGCTGTGTTCAACCTTTCTTGTGGGCGTTGGCACTACAAATTACTCTTGGTGATAAATTAGAATGGGTCAAACCAACCTGAAATTATGCCACGAGACATTTAGATTGGATGTCAGATAAAATTTCTTTCCTGAGAAAGTGGTCAGGCACTGGAACAGGCTGCCCAAGGAGGTGGTGGAGTCATCATCCCTGGAAATGATCACAAAACATGTACCCTGAACACAGTACCCTGGAACATGGTTTAGTGGCTACATTGGCTCTCAGGATGCAGGTTGCACTTGATGATCTTAGAGGTCTTTTCCAACACAAACAGTTCTATGATTCTGATTCCATACCACACTGTTCTCGCTATCTATTCTTCCAGCTTCAGCCCTTTCACTGCTTATCCCATCGACATCAGAAAGTAAAATGCAATGAAGAATCCATAGTTTATGTTGAAAATTGCAAAACTTCATGGAGATTCAGAAAAAAAAAAATACAAGAACAGATGTCTAGAAAGGATATTTACATTTTTTTCTAAAGTGATTTTTTTTTTCATTTGAGAGGTGTTCATCCCTCATGCATTGCAAAGATAAGCATTTATTATCTGGTTAATAAAAAAAAAACAAAGCCAACAGCATCAGGAACTTTCAAAGTAATTGTACCTGAATGTGATCAGCAGAATGTTATTATCGCTGCAAGATGAAAAACAAACAAGAAACCTGCAGCATTTGGAGACATCATTAGAGTCTAGATTTGAAGAACAGAAGCAAACAAATCTTTGTTTAAGATTCAAGTCATATTCAGCTCACCAGTATTATGACAGAAAAAAAAAAAAATAATTCTCTGCAAATACCCAGGAGAGGGAATGTGTCCTAGAAGAACATAAGGTTATAGAGCTCCCAGTGCTTGAGTAATCTATTTCATTTAGATCTGACAGAGTTTCATAGATGGGATTCTCACCAAGCACAGAGAGCTTTGTTAATTGTCTGAGATTACAGGCAAGAGGTTTTGACACTTTTGCACATGTGTGGTTCAGTGAGTTCCTCTTCCTCTGCAGAAAAATGATGACTCCTTCAGGGATTCATTCTTGAAACTGCTCAAAGGTTTCTGAAGGCTTATGCTGAACATTTCCAGTTGTTTAGGTGATATCCAAGTGGCAGACAGTAATTGTGATTGAAGATATATGGCTTCACAGCAGTTTTCCATTTCCTGATTGGTGACCAAGAAAAATGAAAGGCAGACTTTGGTATGAACAACTCAAGATTTAGTCACCATCAATACATGATGGAGAAATAGGGAATGTTCCTGCTGTTTTAATGCAGTTTCGATCAGGAATATCAAGCATACGGAAGGAATGCTGCTGAAGTAGATGAGTGAGTGAAATGTTGTAAGTAATTGCCAGTAAGTACTTGCCAGTAGGTACTTGCCAGTAGCTCTTGATATATTTTCCAGTTTTATGCATTAGTAATATCCTGAGCTGTATGACCTCATCCTTAGAAAGATAATAACATTCTAAAGCTAGTCTACACTGCATAAATGTTGCATACATGTGAAGATCAATGTATTGTTTCACTCTTCTTTAAGCATGTGGACTCAAACTGAAACACAGGTGGTTCCACATCAACAGAAGGAAGCAGCTCTTCGCATTGAAGGTGATAGAGTGTTGGAACAGGGTGCCTGAAGAGGTTATGGAGTCTCCATCTCTGGAAGCATTCCAAACCTGCCTGGATGTATTCCTGTGTGATTTACTCTGGATGATCCTCCTTTAGCAGGGGTATTGGACTAGATGATCTTCAGAGGTCCCTTCTAAACACCACCATTTCCATACCTGAAAGAGGTCTACAAAAATGTTGGAAAGGGACTTTTTACAAGGAGTTGTAGTGATAGGATGTAGGGAAATGTATTGAAGCTTGAGGAGAGTAGATTTAGACCGGATATTAGGAAGAAATTCTTTACAGTGAGGTTGGTGAGACACTGGAACAGGCTGCCCAGAGAGATTGTGGATGCCCCTCCCTGGAGGTGTTCAAAGCTAGGTTGGATGAAGTCCTGAGCAATCTGGTCCAGTGGAAGATGTCCCTGCCCATGACATGAGGTTGGAACTGGATGATCTTTAAGGTCCTTTCCAACCCAAAGTATTCTATGATTCCATGAATCTGTGATTCTGTGATGTGTAGTTACTTTCTAATTCATGCTTGTGATTACACTGCATACTTAGTTGTAAACTGAGACTCCCAGCAGAGGCAGAAGAAGGACTGCATGAAAATATGCTTTTGTTGGGAATTTCTGAAATTTAAATTCTTGTGAGAAAAAATGAAATGTGCTTGATTCCCTCCAAGCTCCCCACCTCTTTTACAAGTCACCATCCATTTCAAGGTTTCTCTTAGGCAAGCTCTGTCCATGCCCAGGGCTATAAAACTGACCTGGAGGCAAGGTCTTGAGGGTTTTGGAAACCTCTTGCAATTCTTCATCAAACAGGAACAAAACAACATCAATATTTTGCCCACCCATCTAGCCTGGCAAGGTCCCTCTGCAGGGCTCTCCTGCCCTCCAACAGATCCACACCTGCTCCTTGCAGTGTCATCTGCAAACTTACTGATGCTGGACTCAATCCCCCGGTCCAGATCATCAATAAAGATGTTAAACAGGACTGGTTAAAAAAAAAAAAAATCCCAAAGACCAAAAAGCAGGATTGTGGCATAGATTCCTATTTTTTTTCCCTGAAGATATGACACTACTTACAGAAGCATCTCAGATATTTGGTGGAAAGGAAAACTGTGGCACACAGTTATATTGAAGTAAAATGATGGAAAATCGAATTGTGTAGGGCAAAAACTTAACCCAAACATGGTTGATCACATCTTTTGTGTAAAACTGTATCAGAAAATTTATACTGAGTTAATTTTAAACTGTGAAGAATTAGAAAGAAAAATAAGATTTATTCTTGTCACATATCACATGACAAGTAAGAGAAAGAATAATTTAGAATTAATGGAAGGGAGTCTGGAGAAGCTCTTAGTGAATCAGCTAACATCAACTTTTCAAGTCTCAAAGAGCCAAATAGAGTTGTATCAGACACAGTAAATAAATGTTAGGCAACCTTAGGAAAGACTGGAAAATCCCATATCCCACTGATTGATTCCAAAGTCTGTTCATTCACCTTCAAAGCTCTGCCATATGCAGAGATGTACAAAGGACGTGAAATTCATGTGAGATTTAGATACCCCAAAGCAAGAGTAACTTTAAGTATTCAAATTGTATAAATGTATAAAGTATGCTGGCAACAAAAAAGACCAATATGAGACCCATATCCTCCTGGAGAGCTGGCTGGCAGTCAGAAGAACACCCTGGCATCTAAAGTTGCACCAGGTGCCTATACTCATACCTGATCCCATTCGTCATGCCTGTAAAGCTGTGAAAGCAGTAGGTAAGGAATGATTATTCACAGCTTCTCAAATATGGGCATTAGCAGGTAGCAGATTTAAAGACAGATAGTAACCAACACAGTGTCACACCTCGTGCGGCTGCATGTGGGCGTGCAGCTCATATGGCTGCTGACTGGGATGCCTCCAAGTACACACCAGCTGTCCTACCACCTCCACCAGATGCTCACTCTTGTGATGGGAATGGCACCATGAAGGGGATGTGACACAGCTACTGCAGGTTGTAGATCAGAGGACTGAAGGCTGCTTCTCAGGGAAAGGAAGGAGAGAAATTGAAGCTTAGGATATTGATTTCACTACCTCTGCATTTCTTGCTGGGAACACTTCTGGGTGGAAAAAATCGAAGTGAGAAGCTACAGGATTGGCAACTTTTTGTGAATTAACACAGGAGTACAGGACACTGAAGTTCAACTCTTTCTGTGAAGAAGAAATATAAATAATGGACTTCCTCCATCTTCTATCAGTGCATTAATGCATCAATGAAAAGCCACTGCAGCTGTTCAGGGATGAGCTGCCCAATTCCCAAGGTCACCAGGTGATTTAGATGTGAAGTTTCATTTTTCAAATGCAGCTCAGGAGCCTGATTGGACAAATCAGTGGGGAATTCACTCTCAGGCCACTCTTCTAGTGTCTGCATAATGGGATCTTTTTGATTTGGACCTCGTTGATTTAAGAATGTGGAAATTAAAAATACTTGATCCTCACAGAAATTCTGACATCTAGACAGCACTGTGTGATTTATTTGGAAGGAAAGGTGATCAAATATATCAAATTTACATCACTATAGAGTGTTTTCTGGAAGCTCTAAGCTGAACAGTGATGCTGATGATGTTATTGTCTGTGTCTTACTCTAGTTCTTTACCTACTAAGGCGAAGAAGATTTTCTAACAGACATTCTAAAGATGAAAATATTGTAAAACAGCTAAAATTTTCATCATAAGGAGAAGTTTATGGTCTTCAGTGGGAAAAAAGGTCAGATGAACTGCAATAATAACCTTTCAAATTAATAAATCTTTTCGGTTTAGAGCCCTATACTTTGTGATGCACAAAATATTGTTTGGGTTTTGGGGTTCTTTTGTTTGTTCATTTTTCTTTCCTCTTACAAATGAAGCACTCTGGAATCCCATGAAGGTTATATTACTGTACAGAAAGTAACTGTGGCTCTAAATTACTGTCACTGGAGTCCTAACAAATACAATGAATTGCAAGTTAGATTTTGACTTCTGGTAGCTATCATTGCATATAAATTCTCTGGAAGCAATATTATACTTATCTGCATTGATGGAATCTGTTTTGTTCTAATGAAACAAGCTTGCTCTGTCCTTGATACTCAAAAAGCAGTTAAATAGCAGCACAGTAACACTGTGGGCAGCAGATGGAGAGAGATTATTCTGCCACTACTCTGCTCTGGTGAGACCTAACCCGGAGTACTGTGTTTAGCTCTGGAGCCTGCAACACGAGAAGGTTGTGGACATCTTGTCCACAGGAGTCCAGAGGAGGCCACAAGGACAATTAGAGGGATGGAGCGCTTGTCTATGGGGACAGGCTTAGAGAGTTGGAGTTGTTCACCCTGAAGAAAAAGGGGACCTTATACCTGCATGCCTTATAGCTGCATGCCCATATCTGAAAGCAACCTACAGGAGGGCTGAGGAGGAACTGTTAGAAGGACTTGTAGTGGTAGGATATAGGGCAATGGTTTGAACCCGAAGCAGGACAGATTTAGGTTGGACATAAGGAGGAGGCTCTTTACAATAAGAGTGGTAAACTACTGGAACAAGTTGCCCTGGAGAGATACAAGGTCAAATTGATAAGGCCCTGGAGTTGGACAAGATGACTTTCAGGAGTCCCTTCCAACCCAGTGCATTCTGTAATTGTAAATGTTGCTACCAACAAAACCATGAGACCTCATCTAGAGTACTGCATCCAGCTCTGGAGCTTCCAACATGAGAAGGGGTCCAGAGGAGGCCAGAGAGATGGTCTAGTTAAAGTGCTAGACATAGAATGGGATCAGAGGTAACACCAGTACTTTTTACTTGGAGTACATTTCCAGGGATGATTTACTTGCACATCCGAAGATGGTTTTGTTTTTTTTTTGACTTCCTACATCTGAGTTACACTTTTACACTTTAATTATTAAACAGTGTTGCTTCTGTTTCTCCCCTTGGTCTGGAAGAAACACAGCACACAAGTTTACTTGCTCTGCTTACATTTGCTCTACATTCTCACCAAGGTATATAGCAGTATGGATATTTGAATTAATTACCAGGAAGGTACAAATTGATTGTATCAACCTAGGAAAAGAAATTTTACTTCACCTAAAAAGGAGTGTCAAGGAGTAAAATTTACCAAGAAATAAACATTGTACCACTAGCACACACACACACACACACATAAATAAATAAGGTTTGAAATGACTGAGAAAATATTGAGTATCTTTTAAACTACTGACACATAGTCTAAGTTAAACAGATTTTGCACTCACTTTTTCAAAGTTTGGGATCAATTCTCATTTACACCAAACTCTGGTTGAAACGGGAGGTGGCCTACCAGATAATACTGTTTGCAATTAACTTTAAAAGATGTTTGAATTCATAGTGATAGATGGACACATTACTTCAGCGTAATAAAGGAACATTAGCTTAAATGAAAAGCATGGCCTTCTGTTTTTCTTAATAGAACTAAAATATCAAGGGAGAAAGAGGCGAAATTCAAACTCACCTGAATGCACCATTTGATAGCTAATGAACTGCAAAGCTGGAGGAAGTTAATGTGTGAAGATACCAATGAGAGGAAGTTAACACTTCCTTCAACAAAGTCCTTCACAACACGATTTCCATCAGTGTGAGACACTTTTCCATTTTTACAGACTTAGTGTATCAATAAAGTCATAGCTATCGGTATCTGAAGGAGTTTTCATCAATTTGGCAGCATGGAAGACATGCAAAATTATTTAATTTCTTTCTTTTTTTCCCCCCATCTATGGCAGCAATCCTTCACAGCAGCTCAGATACAGGTAACTGAAACAGACTTCCAAATCCAGGGACTATCACTAATTTTTTAAATGAGTATTTGCATAAGAAAGAGGTCCAGAGGAGCCTACCAAGATGATCAGAGGGCTGGAGCATCTGCCCTACAAGGACAGACTGAGAAATTTGGGATGGCCAGCCTGGAAAAGAGAAGGCTGCAGGGCTTTTGAGGCATCTAGTGACAAGATGAGGGGCAATGGCTTCAATCTGAAAGGAGCTGAATTGACACCAGATATCAAGAAGAAATTCTCCCCCACTAGAGTGATGCACTGGAACAGGTTGCCCAGAGTAGTTGTGGAGGCTTCAGGCCCAGAAATGTTGAAAGCCACACTGGCTGGGGCTTTGAGCAAGCAGGTCTAGTGGGAGGTGTCCCTGCCTGTGGCAGGAGGATTGGAACTAGAAGTCTTTTAAGGTCCTTTCCAATCCAAACCTTTCAATGAGTCTGTGATTTATGAAAGATGTTTGAAAATTACTTTTTTTCATTTTCTAAAGTTGACCAGACACTTCAAAGTTATACCTGGAATTTCCATAAAACTGACCCTTTTATTTTTTCTGATTGGCCCCTCCTCTAAGCCAGGCTTGCATAAATACTTAAGCTGTAGATTTTCATTAAAAAAAAAATAAACAAATGCCAAAACAGAAACAAACCAAATCCCCAGATTTAATGATAACAGCTGCATGAGAATGTCTGCAGTCAATGGAAAACATGTTTTTGGATTTTGAGTGATCTTAAAGTAGTCTATTAGTCAATTTATTAGAAGTAGATAGTTGTTGCTGTTAGAAATAGATGAAGATCATAGAATCAGTCATAACATCATAGAATCAAGAAGGTTGGAAGAGACCTGATCCGGGATCATCCAGTCCAACCTAGCACCCAGCCCTATCCAGTCAATTAGACCATGGCACTAAGTGCCTCATCCAGGCTTTTCTTGAACACCTCCAGGGACGGTGACTCCACCACCTCCCTGGGCAGCCCATTCCAATGGCAAATCACTCTCTCCGCCAAGAACTTCCTCCTAACATCCAGCCTATATCTTCCCCAGCACAACTTGAAACTGTGTCCCCTTGTTCTGTTGCTGGTTGCCTTGCCGAAGAGACTGACCCCCACCTGGCTACAGCCTCCCTTCAGGTAGTTATAGATAGCAATGAGGTCACCCCTGAGCCTCCTTACACCATTCATTTGCAAGAGCTTTCTCATTCTCACCAAGGTATAGGAACTCCAAGAGAAGAGCTAATGGTGGGCTATGTACAATATATGCTGAAAATATTCTCACTGGACTTATTTCCAAACAATATCCTAAGAGAAGATAAATGTTTAAGTTTAATATCTAAAATTCAAAAACTCAAAGGCTTTTTACATACCTTAACAATTCAGTCCCAAGCATATAATCATAGAATCAGTCAGGGTTGGAAGGGACCACAAGGATCATCTAGTTCCAACCCCCCCTGCCATGGACAGGGACACCCTACCCTAGATCAGGCTGGACAGAACCCCATCCAGCCTGGCCCTAAACACCTTCAGGAACGGGGCCTCAATCACCTCCTTGGGCAACCCATTCCAGACTCTCACCATTCTCATGCTGAAGAACTTCCTCCTCACTTCTAGTCTGAACCTATCCATCTCCAGCTCTGCTCCATCCCCCTTAGTTCTAAAATCATAGAATGTCAGGGCATAGAATCATAGAATCATAGAATGTCAGGGGCTGGAAAGGACCTTGAAATATCTTCTGGCCCAGCCTCCCTGCCAGAGCAGGATCACCTAGAACAGATCACACTGGAACATGTCCAGATGGTTCTTGAATATCTCCAGAGAGGAACACTCCACAAGCTCCCTGGGCAGCTGGTTCCAGTGCTCTGTCACCCTTACAGTGAAAAAAGTCTTCCTCAGGTTCACATGGAACCTCCTAAGCAGTTTTCAATTTAATTCTTTGTGCCTGCAGCTTATGTTCAAAAATGTCCCACCCTGACATCACTCTTGATTCATGGAGAAGTATCCCTCCACCACCATCACTATCTAGTCATCAAAATTTTATTTCCTACACATTTGGTGGCCTTTTTTTAATGGAATCCTAGAAATGTTTTTGTTGTAAAAGATCTCTAAGACCTTCAAATCCAGCCATCAGCCTAAGATCGCTATGTCCACTAAACCATGTCCCAAATTGCCATGCCCATGTGTTTCTTGAACATCTTAGTAGGTTCTCAGAGAATTCTTGCAGTTAATGTGATAAAACAGAGTAAAACCACACTGAAAAAGAGGAGGCTGAGGGGAGTCATTGGCTACTGAAATGGGCTGCCCAGGGAGGTGGTGGAGTCGCCGTCCCTGGAGCTGTTCAAGGCAGGATTGGACGTGGCACTTGGTGCCATGGTCTAGCCTTGAGCTCTGTGGTAAAAGGTTGGACTTGATGATCTGTGAGGTCTCTTCCAACCCTGATGATACTGTGATACTGTGAGATCTCATTGCTGTCTATAACTAGTTGAAGGGACATTGTGGAGAGGCTGCTGATGGTCTCTTCTCACAGGTAATTGGAGACAGAACAAGGCGGAATGGTCTCAAGCTCAGACTGGGGAGGTTTAGATTGGACAATAGGAAATAAAATTCATGGAGAGAGTGGTCAGGCACTGGAGTGTGCTTGCTAAGGAGACGGTTTAGTCACTCACCCTGGATGTGTTTAAGGGTCATTTGGATATGGTGCTTAGGGATATGGTTTAAGGTGAATCCTGTAGAGTAGGGTTATAGGTTGGACTTGGTGATCCTGAGGGTGTTTTCCAATCTGTGTGTTTCTGTGATTCTGTGAACACAGAGGTAAGAGACTGATTTAGCAAGAATCTATTCTAAGATTATTCAGTCTAAAATAGAAGATGTCATTTCCTACAGAGAAAGACCTTACAGCCATTTACTGTCAGCTCTTTTTAAGTAGAACTTTATAGACTGAGGTCCTGAACTCTGAAGACCAGAAAATCGTTATGTTCTCACATTTACCTCCAGGAATTGTGAGATGAGCAAGTTACAGCTGTAAAGTCATACAAATTTCCATTAAAAGTAGGCAAAAGCAAGAGAAAAATGTCAAATATATCTTGTCTATGGTGTGCATGAGTATATAAGAATCACTCTGATTTGAATTAAATGGAAAGAGAAGTGTGTGCATGGGTAAGAAGAGAGAAACATAAAACAGCAGAAGGACTGAATGCCTTCATTAATAAGCAAGAACAAAACAGCAATGAAACAATAAGGAATACATTGCTTGAATGAAGACCAGGAGTGATCACACTAGTAACTCATCAGCAAAAACCCTAAAGGAAGATAATAATGTATATATTCCTTTTCCTGTTCACCCTTAGATGCCTTAAAAAGAGCAAACACAATGAGCATTGACTTCTTAAAGTGGATCAGTACTGAAACAAACAACATTCTGATGTAATAAGCTAAGACTCTATGAATACTTCAGTTTTAGTGTGCGTTTTCCCCTGACGCAAGATCTCACGTGGCCTTTTGGTTATGCTGATTTCCTACAAATCAATCCTGATGCTTGACATCTTGGATCATTTTAAAAGGTTGAGAGACGTGCTTACTTACTCTTTTCTGTTAATCTGGAATAGGCCTGGACAGAGGTAAAATTAATCAAGAGAACTTTCCAGTTGAGCAAGTTCTATGGAAAAAAATATGAGTCATCACATGGCCTTACAAAAAGAAATATATGTAAAGAGCTTCAGTTGCTTTCAGCCATGAACTGATAGACTAAGCAAATAATTACTCATGAGATTATATTGTTTATATAAAACTATACACATAAACTTTAACACAGGAACAATTGTGAAGTTATTATAGGGGAACAGGACTCTACTCACCATATTGGAGGAAAAAAACTTAAATAAAATAGAAAAGTACATATTCTGGAAAGGTAACAGCATGATTAAAACCACAATAAGGCCACACTGTGAAAGCCACACTGTGCTGTTTCATCTTCCTGTGTGTATATTGGCTTAACAAATGTCTTGCCCACGCTTCCACTTCCTAATAGGATTAACTACAGAGTATCTGGTGGTACAGTGCAATCCTTCCAACTCAAAATCACTCTGCAATGCAATCTCTTCTGCCTGGCATTCTATCATTTATTGTGTCAACCAAAGAGGACAGAGCTGGTTTATTAATTTTCAGCACTGAAGGTTCAAAAGTTCATTTCTAATTTTAAGGGGATAGAATTTTCATGTTCTGTTAATCAGAAACAGAGGATTGTAGAAAGGATGGAAAACCAATAAAGTAACTATGTGTTATTTATGAGAGGTGTACATCATGCTTTTTTGTTTTCTGGTTTTCCCTGTAATCCAAAAGCTATCTCTTCAGATAAAAAAGAGATGTAAAGTTTCTTTTAAATACAATCTAGTTAGGAAAGAATGAACCTGCAAATTGCAAAGGAAGACATTTCAGACTAAGGAGAAAGAATCCAAAAACTAGGATTTAAAAAGTTTGTTAATCCCTGGTTCAACACAGAATGATGTATCTATCAGATAATGACCCTGTTAGGGGTAGCTGATTGATTAGTCCATGAAGGTTATGTCGAATAGGTCTCTGAGTGACCTGATCTAGTGGGAGATGTCCCTGCCTGTGGTCAGGGGTTGGAGCTGGACAATCTTTATGCTCCCTTCCAACTCAAACCATTCTGTGATTCTGTAAAGAATAAGTTCTGAGCTGCAGAGGAGAGGTGATGCACAGGTTGGCTCCTTCATCGGGTGATTATAGGAAGTGTGATTTTTTTCAGATCCAGTAATGAGAGATTAGGAGGGGAGGAAGCGAAGAATTTCCTGCCTCAGCACAACATGAGGCTTTTGTATGCATGAGCACAACAGAGAATGGAGTAGGGAGAAAGAAACATAAGCCAGTGCCACACATAGCAAACCATTAACCCTGTTGGTGAGGCAGTCCTCCAAACAGCTTTATTGTTTGCTGATGTGTACACACAAATCAGTTTCAAAACCCAGAATACAGCAGCCAGGGATATCTACCTCGATGAAAATTAACTGTTTGCTGCTGAGAGACAGACTACAGCTATCTATTCCCAATTGTCATACAGATCTGTCACTCACACTCCCATCCCGAGGGTACCATGCTCTCATGGGGATGCTTGGTACAGCTGTAAAAGATTGGCCACCACAGGGGGTACCTGATAGCTTTTCTCTGAGTGGAGAAACTGTCCATCCAGCTCTCCTTCTGACCTCCTAACCCCCATACCCAGTGAAGATTCTGTTAGCTCAGCTCTGTCAAATTAACTCAGGCAACCCCCTGTGTGGGTGGAGACTCCTACCATGGGAACAGGAATAAAGAGCCCAGAGAAATTAAATCAGCAAATGTGTGGTAAAAGCATACCTAATAATTTTGCCTGTGCTCAGGCTCTGTCACAATGATAGTATGGCAAATATGTTTAAAAACTAGACAGTAGGGAAGAAAACAGACTTGCTCAATCCCCTTGCAAACATGATACATTACACTTTGTTATCCTTAACACAGAATCATAGAATCACAGAATTGTTTTAGTTGGAAAAGACCTCTAAGATCATCAAAAACCACCAAAGACACTAAACCATGCCCCAGAGTGCCATGTCCACACATTTCTTGAACATCTTCAGGGACAGTGACCATCACCTACTTGCTACTTGGACAACCTGTTTCAATGCCTGACCACTCTTTCAGGAAAGAGACTTTCCCTAATACCCCACCTAAACCTCCCCAGTACTCAAGGTATGGCCACATGAGTGCCAAGCAAGATTGCTTCCCTGGTCCTGCTGCCTGCACTATTTGTGATCCAGGCCATGATTCTGTTGGCCTTCTTGGCTACCTGGGCACATGCTGGCTGAGCTGTTGACCAAACTCCCGAGGTTTTACTCAGCTGGCAACTTTCCTGACACTCTGCCCCGAGCCTGGTGTGTCAACAGAGTTGTTGTGATCCACGTGTGGGACCTATCACTTAGCTTTGTTAAACCTCATACAACTGACCTTAGCCCATTGATCCAGCCTGTCCAGGGCCCTCTGCAGAGCCTTTCTTCTGCCAGGCACCCAGTGACAGAACAAGAGGACATAGTCTCAAACTGCTTCAAGGCAGGTTTAGGTTGAATGTTAGGAAGAAATTCTTCATGGAAAGAGTGATCACCCATTGGAATGGGCTGCCTGGGAAGGTGGTGGAGTCACCAACCCTGGAGGTATTTAAGAGGAGGCTGGATGAGGCACTTTGTGCCATGGTTTAGTTAATTAGAAGGGTTGGGTTTGACTCAATGATCCTAGAGGTCTTTTCTAACTTGGTTAATTCTGTGATTCTGTGATTCCTATCCTTAAGTATGAAGAAGTTCTTTGCAATGAGTGTGGTGAAACGCTGCACTAAGTTGCCCAGGGAGGCTGTGGACGCCCCCCCCTTGGAGGTGTGCAAGGTCAGACTGGATCAGGCCTTGAGCAATCTGTTCTAGTGGGAGGTGTCCCTGTCCATGGCAGGGGGTTGGATCTAGATGATCTTTGAGGTTCCTTCCAATCTAAACCATTCTATGATTCTATGATAACATTGCCACCCAACGTAGTGTTATTTGCAAACTTACTGAGAGTGCTCTGAATTCCCTTGTCCAGATCATTGATAAAGATGTTAAAGAGAGCTGGCCCCAGTACTGACATCTGGGGAATTCCACCAGTGATCTGCCATCCATTTGATTTAACTCCATTCACCATCATCTGTGCTTAGAGGATTTCTTCCACAAACCTTTCTGCATTTCTCAGTTCTTTGTGTAGACATTTTTCTCCTCAAGACAGACAAATCCTAAAACTTCATTATCCATCACCTGCCATTCATTTCAGACACAACATCTTCTAGTGCTCATTCAGCCTCGTGATTATTTTCTAATTGGTTTCTCTCTTGCTGCTCCACTGTCAAAATATTCCAACAGCTCTTTAACTGCTGTTTAATAACTAGCAGCAGCTTCACATATTTTAAAGAACAGAGAAGAAGATTATCTATTGTTTTGCTTCCTTAAAGACTTAGCACAGTGAATAATCATGACTAAAGGTAATGAATATCATCAGAAGTAGTTGGCTGCATTTCTCCAGTCCCTCCCAGCTCCCAGGATTCTGTAACTCTACTGCAAAAAAGAAGAGCAGTTATCTGCTGTATCTTTCAAAAGACAAATGCACCCTCTTGCTATGAAGAGTCATACCACAAAGGAAAGTCTATCAACAGAGCCTCAAAACTCCTTCAAAGAAAATAATAAAACATCACGAGAGGCCTGGCAATTTCACATTCACTTTAATAGTGCCTGATGCCTTTTTAATTTGGATTCTCTCAAAAGGCAATTACAGAATGTCATAACTGAGGTTTTCTTGCAGAACTAAAGCAACAACCTCATCTTTGTGTGGAAAACATTTGGCTATTTAAGAAGGGGAGAAAAAAGTCTTTGTCTCAC
Source organism: Tricholaema leucomelas (assembly GCA_013400475.1). Taxonomy (NCBI): domain Eukaryota; kingdom Metazoa; phylum Chordata; class Aves; order Piciformes; family Lybiidae; genus Tricholaema lacrymosa; species Tricholaema leucomelas. The sequence goes on from WAAF01013953.1 coordinate 37,000, forward strand.
ACATCACAAATAATGGCAGCACAGAGTATCTGTTATGTAGTGTCATCTCTAAGCAGTTACATTCCCTCAGCTGCAACCTTCCAACTTTGCAACTACAATCACAGCATCACAGAAACATTCATATTGGAAAAGTCCCTCAGGATCACCAAGTCCAACCAATATCCCTACTCTACAAGGTGCATCCTAAACCATATCCCCAAGCACCACATCCAAGTGACTTTTAAATACATGCAGGGTTGGTGACTCAACCAACTCCCAGGGCTGCCCATAGTCTTTATCCTTCCAGCAACAGCAATTTACCTTGCAATTAAAAGTCTGAATAAAACTCTCAATAACTGATTTTCTTTTAAGGGAAATGACAAGTCACAGCAAATGAGACCTCATATGACTTTGAGAATCCTCCAATAGAAGAATCATAGAATTATAAAATAACTTGAGTTGTAAAGAACCTCCAAGATCATCTAGTTCCAACTCCTCTTCAGTGTCCAGAGACACCTTACACTAGACCAGGTTGCTCAAGGCCCTGTCTGGCTTGGCTTTGAAAGCTTTCAGGGAAGGAACATACACAACTTTCCTAGGCAAATCATCTTACCAAAATCAACTGAAGATGTTGGCTAAATAAAAGCATGCTTCCTGTCTTATCCTTACTGTTAGTAAGAGAACACAGCATCAAAGTTCATTCTGAATCCACTAAAAATAAATAGAAAAATAAACAAATAAGCAAGGAAACAAAATCAAGTTATGGAACACCCAAACACATGTGAGAGAGTCCTAGAATAGCTTCAGCTGGAAAAGATCTCTGAGATCATCAAGTCCAACAATTATCTAACTCTACCAAGTCTGGTGCTAAACCGTATTGTGTTGGGTTGAGGCTAATTGGAATATTTTACTGAGAGAAATTAAATCCTTAACTGTGAGAAGAAGGGAAAAAAAAACCAAAACAACAGTACCCAATATGATTCATTCTTCTGCTGAGAAACACAACCAGTCAAAATATAGATAAGACACTCACTTCTCACACACTGCTCAGCTCTCAGTTCTGCTCCTTCTCTCTCTGGTGGTCTGGTCTCTGTGGTTGGCTCTGCCTTAACCTTTTAATCTGACTTAACCCTTTTGCCTCTAACCTCCTTGTCTTTTTTTTTTTAACCTCTCACCTCAGCTCTCTCCAGATTTGTCATGTGAGATATACAGGGACTGATCTAGTTATTTCTGAGGGGAGAAAAAGAGAGGGGAGAAGGGTTTGGGTTGAGAGCCTCCTGGCAGTCTGATTTCTGGGAGGGGTATTGTGTTTCTGTGCTACTTTTAAATTGTATATAACTGTAAATATTTGTATATCTATCTGCTTGTAAGATGTGCTAAGCTGTAAATACAGCTTCATTTCTTAACTTCCAGCTGGCTGAGTCTAGTCTGGGTGATTTCATTGTGTGTGGGGGTGGGTAACTCCCAACCCATCACACATGTCCCTCAGCACCATGTCTAGGTGTCTTTTAAATACCTCCAGGGATGAGGATTCAGCCACCTTTCTGGTGAGGCTGTTTTAGTTGCTGAGAATCCTTTCTGTCAAGAAGCCTCTTCTAATATCCAACCTAAATCTCCTCTAGTGCAACTTGAGGACTGGCTAAAAGGTCTGTCCTCTTATTTCCTGTAAGCCCACTTTAAGCACTGAGAAGTCACAATAAGATGTCCCTGGAGCCTTCTCTTCTTCAGGCTGCGCAATCACAAGACAGGTCATAAAGTGCAGTTGTGGAACATGTAGTCATTATATTAGTTGTATGCACCATAAGATTTAATCTTTGTATGATATATTGACATTTGAGTGGACACTATTTAGGACAATACATTCTATACTCTGAAGACCTATTGGTATGAGATAACACACACAAAAAAATTCCAGGCTCTTCAGCCTGGAGAAGAGAAGGCTTCGAGGAGACCTTAGAGTGGCTTTCCAGTATCTGAAGGGAGCCTACAGGAAAGCTGGGGAGGGACTATTTACAAGGTCTGGTAATGTTAGGACGAGGGGGAATGGGTTTAAGCTGGAAGAGGGGAGATTCTGACTGGATGTTAGGAGGAAGTTCTTTACAGTGAGGGTGGTAAGACACTGGCACAGGTTGCCCAGGGAAGTTGTGGATGCTTCCTCCCTG